>RJWJ010021817.1:0-27469 GCA_004363605.1 Indri indri | reverse complement strand
CTTTGGTTGGTTAAGCAGAAAAAGAATTTAATAAAAGGTTATTTTGTAGTTTACTGTACTGTTGAGAGGGCTGGAGAGCTAGGCTTGGGCTAAGTTTCCAGAATAACATCCAAAACTATATTACAGAACAGATCTGGTGAAGAAATAACTCTAGCTGCCAAGGACAAGTTGGCTCTTTTGTGCCATGTATTATCTTGTAGCCCCAGCTATTACAGGAGAGAGAGATGGATAGGGAGAGAGAGAGAAAAAGGGAGAGGGAGGGAGAGAGAAAGGTAGGAGGATGGAGGGGGAGAGGGAGAAAGAGAAATTACCTGAACTATCCTTTCCTTTCCCATCACTAGCCTCTGATTCAAATTCTATTAATAACATGGCCATATCTAATTAGTGAAACCCGGGACAAATGCCTGTTCTCTAGCTGCAAAGGAGATAACTCCTACAAGGGGAGTTAATCTTTGCCTATTGCCAAAATCAATGCATTGAAGCATTCTCAAAACATTAAAAAGTTTTTGGATGTGCCTATTATAGTCTTATTCATTATAATACGTAAATACCTATTTGTATATATTTCTTTTTGTTATTTCTACTAGAATACAAGCACGAAGAGGTTAGGGATTGTATTAGTTTTATATTGCTGCTGTGACAAGTTACCACAAATTGAGCAGCTTGAAACAACACAAAACCTATTATGTTATAGTTCTGGAGATCAGAAATCTGGCACAGTTCTCACTATACTAAAATGAAAGTGTTGGCAGGGCTGTTTCCTTGTATTATAGCCTCTCTCTCCATCTTCAAAGTCAGAAACAGCAGATTGAGTCCCTCTCTCATTTTCAGTCTGTCCCTTTTTTGTCTCCTCTTTCTCCCAGCTTGGAAGGGTTCTCAGATTTTAAGGACCCACATGATTAGATTAGGCCCACCTGGATAATCCAGAATAATTTCTTCTCAAAATCTGTACTCTCACATCTGCAAAGTCTCTTTTGCCATATAAGGCAACTATTCTCAGGTTCTGGGAGAGTAGGGCACAGAGATCTCTGGGGTCCAGTATTCTGCCTACCATGGTGACCTTGTCTGTCTTCACTGTTATATCCCCACAGTCTCAAATGATGTGTGCCGCATACTTAATAAATATTGATGGAATGAAAGAACTTAGATAATGGCAGAGTTGGATCAGGTTCTCTGTGCTCTCTATTGTCTTGCACCCAGTCTTCCTTGACTGGGCCCATTCTGGTCGCAGAGGAGGAAGTTTAAATGGCAAAACTCCATCCACAGCCCATAAGGGAACTGGCTGGCAGTGATGCTTCACCCAGACTCATTTTGACCTGGAATGCTGGGCCCCATATTTGCCACCTCTCCTGGCCATCTGAGCCCATATCACTGGCAGTCAGAAGTATCCTTGGAAACTTGGGGTCCCAGAAACTACTGAGTATCATGAGACAACTAGAGTACTCACTCTTACAAACGAATTCAAGATGCTCCCAGTGGTCAACAGTGTGACCACTCAGACAACTGAAACCTTGCATTTAGCATCCTCCTCAGTGAAACTCTGTAGACATACCCACACATGTGCAGGAGGGCGTGGGTGGACTAAGAGCCACACAGTCATTGTGGCATCTCTTCCCAGAGAGTCAATTTAAATAATAGCAAGTATTTTAAAGTATTGTTTTCATGTGAAACAAACATGTTATGGGGTAGTATATAACAATGCGTAAAGTTTCAAGAAAAACAACCACAGTATTTTAAAGACATTTCAGACTTAGTCTCAACAGTTCTCGTGGTTCCTGCCACCACTGGTATAATTCTGTTGATGGGGTTTTGCCACCCAAAACTTCCTCCTCAGCTACTAGTTAGGGGTACTTTGGTGGAAAATGTTAAGAAAACTGCTCTAAACCTACCTAAAATATCAGTTATCTGGTTCATGATATAGCTTATATCAGAACATACAATAGTCTTTCATTATATCTTTCAGGGGCTGGAGCTCATGAAAGATGGCTAAGAGGTGATATTTTGCAGGTATCACTCAAGGTTGATAAAATCCAAATTCTCTAATAAGGTTTCGAAGTTCACAGATTCCTGAGTTAATGAATTGCCACCAAGATCCTTAGGCAAAAATGATGCAAAGTTTTCCTTGTTCACTCCTCCACCTATTTTTCTCCAGACATCCAGAGCCCTACAGTAACCATGAGTTTCCACTGTGACATCCCATTCTGGGACACCTTTTCCAAATTCTCCATGCTCTAAAATGATCTCTCACTTTTCATTGTTTTCTTCTGTTTTCTACCCTGCAGCCTCACTATAAGCAATAAAACTGATCTGTTGCTAATTAATATCCTCCTAGAGCAAATAGCCAAGAAAATTGATTATTCATCTAAAGTAATTCTTACTGAAATACGAATGGCTGAGAAGTATATTTTGAAAGTAGAACAGATATCTAAATTATTTCATTCAATAGTGTAGGGATTATGTCTGTTTGTTCATTCTCAGGCTTCTAACATATGCCTAGCAGGAAAGGAGCACTCGATATTTGTTGATTGGCTGGGAAACTATTTCGAGATGGTAGCTTTGAATAACGAAGGCATGTTAGTGCTCAAACTTTTCTCCCACTGCCTACATCCTTACTTATTTTGGCAGGCAAAAAAATAAGGCTAGTAGTTTGTTTGTTTTTCATTACTTATAGATAAAGATTTCCCTCATTTATGTTGTTGCATAATAATAAATAATAAATAAATAAGGTCTTGGTGTTTGAGAGGAGAGGGTTTTCACTTAAAAATTTCTCCTCCTGCAAAAGATGTTTTAAATTTTTTTTCTAGAATTATCTGGCACATACTCTAATAAGAAGCCCATGAGTGGGGAATTTCAATGCAGTTCTCTATAGTACTTAGCACATGGCAATTGATCAAGAAACACTGACCGAATTGAATTTGAGAGGCAATGTATATGGTACAGAGCCTAGAATAAAAGTCCAGGTTTCCAGTCTAGATGTAGCCAGTTGTGTGAGCACACACAAGCCATTTAAATACTTCTATGAGTTGTTTTTTCCCACTATTCCACGTCTTGCTCCAAACTACCTAACCTGTGAGGCTTAAGATATTTAATTAAAGTTGTACTAAATTGTTTTCAAAGAAAATCAAAATGTCACCACTGATACAAATTATACAGGCCTTACCCTTCCAGAAGGAGATTTAAGATGCAATATACAAAATATCAGCTATGTGGCTGCAATGAACAATGCTAGAATTGAATTCTGTTATATTTTTAGGTGAGCTCATCCATGTTCCAGGTAAAAGCTAAACACAGAAAATAACATAGCCTCATGCTTAAGGGGAAATGCGTAATAATGCCCACTGGGGAGATGGTACAATCAAGATGTGGCTCTATTAGTGACCTTGCTTGTCAGGCCTTTCCTGCCCACGTTCTCCTTCCTTTTGTTGTCCTCTTCTTCTGGGGGTATACTTTCACTGGCAAGGAGTATAAAAAGCGATTACAAAAGAAGCTGGTAAAGTGATAAAGTATTGACCCAGTGGGTAAGGAAATGAATTTTACAACTATAGAATGGTGTGTGGGAAAATGTGTACAGACAGGAGATGAATAAAGAGAGGCACTGAGCATGTTACTGACTGGGACAGGAATAAAAAAAAAAAAAATCCTACCATCTCACTTTTTACCTGTCTTATTTTTGTGGATAGATTTGACAGCTTGTATTTCTTCAGTGACCCTTTTTTTCTTATTTCACCTTTTTTTGGTTCCCTTCCTTTCAGTTTTTAAGCTCCCATTCCAAACTTACAAAAAAAAAGAAAAGAAAAGAAAAGAAAGAAAGAAGAATCACAAGCCTGAAGCTTGCCCATAACTCTACATGACTCAGAAGTGTCTCGGCTTTTCTGCACTTGTGTCTTTTCATCTGTAAAGTGGGCATAATAATACTTGTCCCAGCTATGAAACAGGAGCGTGTGACTAGCAAGTGGGAGGACAGGTACAAAAATTAACCTCCCCAGTGGCGTAATCACTATTTCTACTCTCAAATCTTTCCTCGACTTGGCACAAGACTTGTCGTGTGCCTCCAGGGCCCCCATGCCTTTCCATCTGTTTTCACAGCCACAATCCTTTCACTTGCCCAACCCCGGAAATTTTCTTCTATTTGCCTTTGCTGCCATCCCATCTTATCCTTTCTGTTTCTCTTCTCTTTTTAGTTCAAATGAACTAATAGCTCATCAATATCTACAATCTGTTTATCTATGAATTTTAAAAACCACATAAAATTCTATTCTTATATGAAATTAAAATGCCAATTCTAATTCTTCCTTAAATTAGAACAATGTGAAATTTTCTTTAAAACCTATTAATCATATTTATAAATAAGAAAGCTTAATTTTAATATTCTTCTATATTCCCTATAGTTACTGATTTCTTCTTTTCTTTCTCTAACTGACTTCTTTTGAAATTGCCCTTAAAAAAATTTCCTTTAGTGGTTATAGGAATAGGGTATGATAAGTAGAATAAGTCCCCTAAACTCCTAAAAATTTCTATAGGAAACATATTTCCTCGACACTGTCCACAAGAACTCAATACTGTGAAAACCCTTTGTTCTTTCGTCTCTACACCCTGAAGAAAAAATAAAAATGAAAAGTTTGCTCCCCATGTTACTTCAAGTGTATAAATTTTCTTATTTGATGAGAGATTCTGAAATACTTCCTGCAACATAGTCCCTACTTTTCTTTGTTTAGTTCTTTACAGTTATTGTTTTATATTATTTTTCTTTCCTTTTATTTTTTCAGAGACACATTCTTGCCCTATCACCCAGGCTGCAGTACAGTGGCATGATCACAGCTCACTGTAACCTTGAACTCCTGGGTTCAAACAATCCTCCTGCCTCAGGCTCCTAAGTAGCTAGGATTACAGGCATGTGCCACCATGCCTGGCTACTTTTTAAATTTTTGTAGAGATAGGGTCTTACTATATCGCCCATGCGGGTCTCAAACACCTGGCCTCAAACAGTCCTCCTGCATTGGCCTCCCAAAGTGCTGGGATTAAAGGTGTGAGCCACTGAGTCTGCCCTACAATTATTGTTTTAAAGAAAGCAAATTAAACAAAACAAATGGTGACACTGGACTGGAGTTCTCTGATGCGAAATTATAGATCTTAGAGAGTCTTTTACATATGTTTTACCTAGTTGCTATTTATCATCAAACATACCCAAATGTTTGTAGTGTGTGAATATTTTAAAACAAACCTATCATAGTGTCTGAGTACAGAGTTAAGTCAATAGTTTGCAAACGTTCCTTTGTTTCTTAATATGCATTTAGCTACTGATATACCTTTTTTCAATGAATGAAGCAGACCTGAGCATGCACAATAAAGGAAAGCAAAAATTACCAGGTTTGGACTTCACTTCACAGCCGGAAAGATTCTGTTGAGTCTGCCAGCAGGGGATCTTGCGTATTAATACCCTAGCTGGAAGAGCTGACATGTTGAAAATGAGATTAACACCTTCCTATTTTACATTAACTAAGGCTAAAGTGTCATTTGCCTTATCAGGGGAAAAATTCAATACTGAAATGATAGGGTTGTGAACAAGGTATGGTTTTAAGAAAATGTTAAAATTTGAAGTAGGGTTTTTGCTGTGGTGGCGTGGTGGTGATTCTTTGAAGAGAAATACCTTGTGCAAATAAAAGCCAAAATAATCAGGATGACTCAAAAGCTAAATATATACACATGTAGCACAGCAACTCCTTTTCAGGCCAGTGCTAATTGACACAGTAAACGACTTGTCAGAGTGCTTAAAAAAATAAAAAATACACGAATACACTATGTCAGAGAGTACTGATGCTTAGGTATTTGTTGCCAATTCCAGACCAGCCTAGAAAGAGAAGAGCTAATATAAATGATTTATTCATTCAGATATAAGATAGCACTTTTTAATTCCCTCACTTCACAATCCATCTAGTCATGTATTTACTAAAGATGAGCATTTAGATGAAAAAATATTAAAAATTCTAATGTGGGAAAGCCTCAAAATCATTGTCATATATAAGTGGAAGTGGGGTGGGAGAAGTGGGCCAGGAGTGGCTTGACATCTCCCTCACCCGGACAGGCTCAAAACAGGTACTTTTGGCCTTTTCTCAGGCTCAGAAGGCTAAGATATCATCAGTAGCTCATCTTCAGCCACTAGAGTGACTGTGTTGTGCCCAGCCCTCTCATAGGAGTGGCAGAAAAACCAGAAAGGAGGAATTGATTTCTTTGTCCTCCAGGCCTCATGGTCTAGTGTGCAGATGGACATCAACAATAGCTAGATCACAAAGCCAACCCTGATAGGTGGTAGAGGAGATGCATAAACACCCATGATGGGAACCCTGAGGGAGGAAGAAATCTTCTGGGAGGACCTGGGAAATTTCCCAGAGGAGATGTGCTATGAGCTGGATCCTGCAGAATGGGTAGCATTTTAACAGGTGGGAAGGGAAAATGGTGGAGAGAGCTTTCTCAGTAGAATGGACCAACTCATTATATTTTGACACCAAGATCACAGAGAGAGCATTATGGTTAAATAGACACCTCAAATATATTAATGGAAAATATGTTATTATAGAAATTACTGTCGGTAATACACTTTTAAAAGATAACTATACGTGTGTACTGAATATACAAGTGATAAGAAAAAGAAATAAAATCGGCCTTTATTCTGCTTGCTAAATGCCTACTATTCAAGTCTTAAGAATGAAACACATGGGTAGCTATTGTTTCTGTTCATTTCAGAGCTTCTAATTGCTGCTATCTTATGGGGTCCCACTGAGAAGACAGGGAAGTGGAGGAGGGGTGAAAATGCATGAGATTTTCAGGAATGCCAATAATGCGAAGTTGGGTCCTACTCTAACTACTTTCATTCATGTTCCAAAGGTGACACTGGTCTGTTTTGTTCAAAGGGAGCCAGGCGAGGACAAGCGGTTTTAAGGTAGCACAAAGGAAGGCAACTTAATGCCTCCCTAAGGAGAAGCCGCAGAGGCTGTGCTGGTGGTGGAAAGCATGATAATAGCAATAATAACAATAAAAAAGAGTACAGGATGGGGGTGGGATGGGGCAGGAGTCCTGGTAACTTGGGATGAGATGGGAGGAAGGGGTGGAGGTAACCTTTGCAGGTGTATGAGGAGGGTTTGTAAGGGATGCAAAAATAAGGACTGCTGAAGCTGTGAGGCAGATCATACCCAGTGAGCTCCCAGGAATAATGGAGAGCACACATTGCATCATCAGGATCACTGAGACCCGAATCCTCTGGGGAAGTCATGTCTTTTTTGTACTAGATGTTTTGAAGCTGAGCTGGGGCGGGGAATTGGGGGGAGTGAAAGAGGAGGGGAAAATCACTGGGAAAAATTAAGCAGTCTGAAAGGAGGGTAAGATTATGAAGATAAATGTTTACCTCTCCGCTGCATTGTATCTCTTGAAATGAAACTGTTTTTGAATAGTGCTGCTTCGGTACTGCAAGAACGTGGGCATTGTGAACAAATTGACTGTCTCAGATGATTTGACACATTTTGATTTCTGCTTAGGAAAATATCTGTTAATCCTATTAGAAAGAGAAGGAGAGGGTCTGAGCAGGAATGCAAAAGATCAAATCCTTCCCCATCTTTCGCACACTCTCCCAATGCCAAGGTATTAAAGTCGCAGCTATTTCCCAAAGACCCTGAGCCTCGTCCCTGACCTGCTTGGCATTACGTCAAAATCCCTTCTCCACCTTCCCATCCTTGCCGGGCACTGGATAAAATCAAGACAAAACTGGATGGCTGCCCCTCTCTGTCTGGCAAACTAAAGCAGAAAAGAGATCTTATTTTATGCTTTTCTCTTCATTTAATTCCTGCCTTTCCTCCATCCTTCCTCCTATTTTCCTTTTCTTCCTTCTCCCTCCCTCCCTTCCTTTCTTCTTTATGAGCTTTGCTGTTTGCTAATATCCAACTCCAGACCATTCTTTATGTTTGGCAAAGGAAGCAGTTTTATTGTTTGGTAACTCCGGGGGGGATATGGTGTCTATGATGTTGTCTAGGCCAAACCTCCCCTAGGAAGGTTAACTACCTCTACCCTGCTCTCAAAAGGGAAAGGATGGCAACCACACACTCGAGCACCAGCCATTCTCTTTCTTGAGAAAGGATCCATTCCTGCCCAGTCCTTTTTCTTCCCACAACGGTATATCTCAATGTTGCAATGCAACTTAGTGGGACTAGGACCAGCTATTTGGAATCTGAATCTATAGAGTGCACATTAGGAACAAGAGAAAGAGGAGACATTTTTTCCCCAACTACTTTCTGAAAAAAAGATTCTTCTTGGAGCAACACCCAAGTCTGATCAAAGGGTCTGTTCATCTGTCTCAAGAGCCAACACTGAAGCCCAGCATGGAGCTAAAAATATGCACTCACAGTCCTAGAAAATTGTATTCATTAAACTCTACCTACAGGTCCTAACCCAGAATCTGCTCTATGCCAAAGCAGCGTGCTGCTGTTAATCCTCCTTTATAGATTAGGCAGTAAAATAAAGAGGGTGGGGCTGAAATGCAGGGGAAGTCTGCACACATGTTTGGAAAAGAAGAAAAGGAAAAGCACAGGGAATTCTTGTTCTCCCCTTCATGTTCCGAGTTGCCAGGGTTGTCCAGACACCACTGAGAGACACAGGGTTTTTTAGCACTCACAGTATTTTTACTTCCATAGGGTAAGTGCTACATGTAAAATGGGAATTTGGAGACAAGATCAAATAAATGCCTTTCGAACTAAGGCACATTGTTATTTCTGGATCCCTTCCTTCTTTGTGTGTTAAGGAGGAAATAATAATAATCATAGCTGACATTATTGAGCACTTACTGTGTGCCAAGCACTGTGGTATGTTATTTACGTAATCTCATTTCATTCTTCTAAGATCCCTGAGGTAGGTGCTTGTGTTGCCACCCTTTTGCAGATGATGTCATTATAGTTTAGAAAGGCAAAGTAACTTGAGCAAGTAAGTGGCAAAGCCAGGATTTGAGCTCAAAGCTTCCAAAGCCTTACTCTTAACATCTATGCCATAATGCCATCTCTAAATACTTCCCTTAAAAGTATGTTTTCTGGTTTTCATTTAAAATTTTGGTGACTGCTCCTTAATAATAATTCTGCTGTTACCTTAATCTTTACAATTTTCTGCAATCAAGTGGTAGGGTTCCTTGGAGGCAGGAATTGTGTCTCTCTCACCTTTGGATCCCCTGCAGCTCTTAAAACAAAGTATTTTACCCAAAATAGGAGCCTAAATAATTATTCATTGAAATGCACTTTACGTTATCTCTGTATCTATAAAAAGCCCGTCTAAACAAGTCCATTTTCCAAACACTAGGGTTTTCCTCTTCTTTGTAGCCATCCCCTTCTCCTTGTTTTGTTTTCAAGAGGTTGATTTTGAACTGGAGGGACATTGCAGTTGTCTTGTCACTTAGCAGGATTTGAAAGTGAGAGTCTGTGTAGTGTTTTAGCCTGCCCTCAGCAATCAGGCCTCACACTCGCAAGGCTCTGATTGTGGGAGTTGCCTTATTTGCATTGATGAGGATGAGCCAGCTGCTAGAGCATACAGAACTGCACCTGACACAATCACCGAGTTCAGGATTAGCGCGGGGAATCAGGAATCCACTGCGCTGGCTGTGTGGCAATCTCAGCCCTACATTAGAGTCACTCATGCAAAATGACCCAAATTTGCAATGAGCACAATTAGCAATCCAAAGATGCATGTTAACTTGGGGTCCTGATATTTTCCTACATTTCCGTAAATTAAAAATAATAAACACACTCTTTCCTAGACACGTCCGGGCATAGAAACAATTCAGGGGATTGCGGGTTTGTCAAAAAATGTACAAACCCTCGAAAATGTGGATTTCTTTGGGTCGCTAGTAACATCCCCCCACCCCCCCAACCAGAGGTATTAAGTTTTGCATCAAATAGGGTAAGGGCTTTGTGGTATCATGCCTCTTTTTAAATCATTAGAAAATAACTATGTGCAAGGGTAAAAATAATAATAGCTATAATATGTGAGAAAGGAAAAGTTAAGTTTTAAAGAAAGGATTTAATATTTTATATTATTTATTAATATTTCTGAGACTATGTTTGGGTCACACATAACCACAGATACACTCAGTTATTTCAGGATTTCCTAAAAGTACAAGGATTATGTTGAATTTTTATTAAACAGAGTTTATAAATCAAATTGAACATTCTCAAACCCTGGGCTGTGTTTCCATATGTTTGCAATCTATAGGTATTGAAATGCTCACCTATACTTTAGGAAAAAAACCCACAATATTTTGCAAAGATTGAATAAATGATCATTTGAAGCAAAATCATGCAGTTCAAAAGCTAAACCTCCCATTGGAGAACAGAAAATTTAATGAGCTTTTAATGGAATGCAATGCTCAGAGTAGTAAATTATTTGTTAGTTGACGATGCAATCAGCATGCTGATTAAGGTTGCTTGGTTTTTTACTAAACATTAACTGAATGAAAACGGGTAGTCCTTGTTCTGCTTGGGGGGCTTTAAGGAAGCAAATGGACTTTCAGAACAGAGATTGTCAATAAAGGTGAGTGCACTCCAGGTGTCATTTGAATATGATGATAAAATACTAGTGATAAATATTTAAAAGCATTTTAAATCCACAATGTTCGCCTAGAGTATTATGGACTCTGTTTAAAGAAACAGTGGGCCTTAGCAGGCCTAACAACAATCCCTCTGTCTCTCTCTGGAAAGAAATATCTAGATCTGCTTTCTTTTATCGCAAAAGAAAAAAGGGGGGTGGGTATGCTTTGAAAATATAAACTAGCATGGATTCATGGACCAGGAATTGTTTGGGAGTTTGGAATGTAAACCTAAAAAAAGACAAAAAGGACAAAAATCAAAACAAAGAAAAAATATTCTAACAGCAAATAAAAGAGACATCTGTTTCTCTGGATAGATTAAGATAAAAATTTACTTAAACAGTTTCAATATTCTGATGTTTTAAAATAATTGCTATTAGAATATGTATATTTAAATTTATAAATGATGTATTTATAAATTCTCAGGGCAAGAAGTATTGTGATATTGGAATTATATTCTGTCTAATTTAGGAGGTCTGAAAAGGAATTAAAGAAAAAGAAAAAATATTGGAAATAAATTATGTAATGCTTATTTTTGTTGTTAGATTGTTAATACAGAATTTATAAAAATATCATTTACTATATATTAATTGATATGTACATTAGCCATAAATTATTACTTCTGAGAGAGATTTTGTTACTAACTCTGTTTAAATTGTTAGATTTATTTTTTTCCTCAAAGAGGGGTTTTTTGTTTGTTTTTCTCCCTACCAACTGAGGAATCGTGGGTTTGTAGGTTAATTTTCTTCGAACAGCTACAAAGTTCCTTTTCTATAAATCCCAATTAGTTTCATCATCGGTGATTCTCTGGCAATGATCAGGTACCCTTAAAATCCGATAAATAACTACCTCTCACTTTTAACTATTCCTGTTTATGACCCAAGAGGTTAAAAGCCTTTGACTGGCATTTGACTTCTGACCTCATATAAATGTTATCTTATCAGTTCCTGCTTGTTAACTTGTATTGAGTGCTTGTCCCTGATGGCTTTTAGATAAAGGGTTGTGGGGTTTTTTTCCTTTTTTTTTTTTTTTCTTCTTTTTAATATATTTCCTATAGGAACGAAACCATTTGCTTTGTTCTTTGCCTAGTGCAGTCAGGTCTACACAGTAACCTGCTATAAATCTGTTAGAAAGCACCAAATATACTTTTATTTATTCCCCACATTATTTTTAGTTTAGCTTTATAGGTGGGATTTTATGATTAAAAATATATATTTATTATAATTAATAGGAGTAATTACTAGTGATCTTAATCTTTTAACATGTTTGTCAGGAAGCTGGTTAAGTTGATATTCTCTCTTTTTAAAAACATATAAAAAAAATAGAAAAACAGTTTTAGCGTTGCGTTTTGCACCAGCATGAGATGAGCTAGAGAGATAATTTATGGAAATCTTGTCTCCCCAGACTTCAGAAGTCCGCCTAATGAGAGAGTCATCACTAAGATATATCTTTTTTAAAAAATCGAATCCAGACCATGAACAGTGCATTTTCTAACCTTTGGGGAGGAAGGTGGTGGCCTGGTGCCCTCCTTCACCCTTCTGTCCTAAGAATTAAGAAGAATTTTGGCCATTTATTCCATTGCAGCTGTGTATGTTGTTCACACATTCAAGTGTGCATGTGTGTGTCTATGTACAAACCTAAATACATTTGAATGTTTGCATTTTAATCTCTCTCCATACCTCAATGGCATCATGAGGGTATTCTAGGCAGATGTTGGTGCCTCAGAGGCTGCCTCATTTGCAAATGACCTACAATGTGATTTCTAAACAAAATATTACGTTAATTTCTATGTTGCAAACAGGCAGTAAGGGGGAGGAAGAAGGAAGAGGCAGCCATCTTGGAGTCATTTTGCCTTTTAGCCTCATTCTTTTTCCTCCTAAGACTCAACAGTTAGAATGTTATCTTTATTTTTAATTGGCCCTCAACATAAAGCAAGAGGCATATACAAGAGACCTTTGTATTCATGTTTGGAGCAGAAAAAAGTTGTAACCTCTCTGGACTTTAAATAATAACTGCGACTATAGACAGAGTACATCTATTATTCTCTATCCTTCTAAATAAATATACATATAAATGAAGCATTTGCCACAGCTTGTAAGAGACCTGTACAAAACCTATTAAGGGAAACAAATGTCTATTTGGACCATTCATTTACTGCTATCTAAAGAATTAATATGTCAGTAAAGTTATCTGCCCTTCCTCCTCCCCCATTCTTTCTTTCTCCCCAAACACACACTCGCATGCACGCACACAAACACACACATTCAGACACCTCCACCATGGAGAAATGGCAACCCTGGAAACTTTTTTTTTTGAAACAGGAATTCCCTTTCTCTTAGGTCATAGATATTTAAGCAAAAGGAAAACAAAAACAAAAACAAAAACAAAAACAAACAAAAAACCCAGCATTTACTTTTTATTTTGTTTTAATTTTCTGTGTGTGGAGAGCTGCTATGGCTATGTAATGTTCCAACACTGCTTTTTATGCTCATATTCTGGCAACATGCAGGTTTAATGCAATTTGTCCTAACTTTTCATTTCAACCATTGCCTTTCTCAAAGTGGCCAGAGTTTAAAGACTGCAAAAGCAAAGGGAAAAGAAATACCACGGCAGGGGGAAAAAACAAACCAACCCCCAAACTGGTGCTGGTATTCACTGCATTGACACATTCTCCAATGTTTTCTCTGTAGTTATAACACAAAAGCGCTTTCTTTCCTGTTTTGATGTGTTAAAGACAGAAAGACAGGACACTTCGAAGTGGTAAAATAAGTATTTCGAAAGCTCAGGGAAAGTATTTCTCCTTTGAATGTCCAGCATGTGTCAATAACATATAAATATTCTACAGTTTAATAGTAATTAAATTTTTAAAAATGGAAAGAGTGTGAAAAGTTAAAATTAAGCATGTTGTATTGGATGTACTGAACTTTTAGCCTTCTTTTTTGCATAATTAGGAAAGCATCCAGAGCCAGTCATTTTGCTATCTCTGAAATAAGGACAACAGGAATGCTAAGTCCCTCTGACAAGGGTGTGAGTGGATCAATAACAAATGATTGTCTAATTCTGATATTTGGCAAAAAAAACCCCATAAACTTTACTCCCATAATATCAGTAATATGAACTAATTTTCCTAGGCAATATTATTTGCAGATTGTTTTACTGAGTAAAACAAATAAGGATTTGAAAGACAAATAATGACCTGGTTCCTAAATATGGTCTCCTATTCTAAGTACCAAATTCTCTGAGTTGAATCCAAGAGCCCTTTACAATTGTACTTTGTATCTGTTTTTTTTTTTTAAAAAAAAAAAAGATTTAAAAATGTAAGCTAGATGATTTCAAAACTGGTGAAAGTTATACTACATTCTTATTCATATCTGATTCATATTTTAATATGTGGTCATAAGTCTTAGTATATCTAGAGCAAAAGAAGTGTTTACTTAAACCAGTTCCTATACCAATCAAAACTAACTCCCTCCACATATTTTTGATGTAATAATTTTAAATCATTGTAGTCAGAGAAACGAGATGAAGGGAAATCAAGGCCTTCAAGTTTTCTGGATAGCTGTATCATCTCCCTTTATAAATCACTTACAGCTATATTTTAAAATATTACTTATACATTTATACATTTATAAACATACCCTAAGAATATATTAAGAAATACAGTCCATTTGATTTTTTTTTTCCCATTCCTTGCCTCAAAAATCAAACCTCCTCTGTTTGGAAAAAGCAGAGGCTTCTGTGTTATCATGGACCTTTTTGTGCTTCAGCAAGGGAATTGAGGCCATGGAGTCAGAAATATCAAAATTTTTAGGACCCAAGTTATTGCTATTAAGATTTAGCCTTTCCTTTGTGAAGACATGCAGATGGATTTCTAATTTCCTTTGGTCTCTTTCCTCTCTTTTGTGTGTTTTCTTTATTTGTATAAATTGTATTGTCCTTTCTACTAGAATGTGTAATTTGAGCACACTCTCCCTGACAGATTTTCATTCTGACTCCCCTCAGCTTGTTTGAGGTTTAGAATTGGGGAGGGAGGGTTTCCTTATTTTAAAAGCTTTGTAATTTAGATTCAGAGAGCCAGGACTGGTTTTCTATCCATCTGGACATGCTCAAAGGTCACACTCAAGATCATAAGCCATGTTCACATCCTTCTTATGGCAAAATGATAAAATAATATCCACAGGCATCTGATAGTAGGGGCATGGCCTGGACACACACCTTGCCCTCTTCCCCTTGGCCTTGCCTGCCCTGAAGAATGAATACATCTATCCCCAAAGTTGATGCTTCGAAGCGACCAGTCAGATGCTAGCAGGTCAGCTGGCTGTCCTCTTGGACAGAGGGTCCATAAATCAGAGAAATGTTGGTGTGGTTGAAAGAGGAAGGTAGCTCAGCCTCAGGGAAGCCACGTAAATCTCTCCTGGAGCTTTGTTCTAGTAGGGAGTGGGGGTGAGTTGGGGTAGTTCAGGCTGTGGGCTGTTATTAATGCCCTGGCCCTCCTGCAGTGGGTGCTAACTTGTTGTGCATGAGAGCTGCCACCACCCTTCCCAAACATCGGCCCGCTTGGAAAAGTCAAGCACGGCTGAGCCCTGATTTTCATTTAATAGTCAAAACCAAGATGCATTTGGGCTATGATGCTAGGACAGCTCCCCTGAAAAGATTATTTGAACTACAAAGGCATTCATTTAGGGCTAGCAATGTTGCAAAAGGGCCTGCTAGAAATTAGCAGCCTGTCCTGGTATTTGGAGAGCAAGAGTGACAACTTATTGGAAGTTCTCAAGGAATCATTTATATTTCACACTCCACTAGGCAGCTGATTTGAGATTGTCTGTTAGCATAACAAAGGCTCTGAGCCTGTGAACTTCAGAAACCTTTCGACCTCTTAGCTGCTGGCATGAATAGCCCCCAGTCCTGCCTATAGAGATCTCCCAAAGCTCCCCTGTTCGTGGCTAAATTGTTAATCAGGGTAATTTAATATAGTTTTCAATATGCCTCATCTCTTATTGGGAAAGGTATTCACAGCTTCCCTACCCCTGAAAAAAAAAGTTCTTTTATTCAAGTGTGAGAGGGGCAGCTGCAGACAGACCCCCATCCCTCCCTGCTCCCCCGACTCCTCCCTCACAGCAGCAAGGTTCTGAGCAGCAACCATGGTGAAGGGCCAGGAGGAGAAACTAGGAACGAACCATGATTCCTTTACGTGCACTCCACCCTGAACCTGAAACTCCAGCCTGTTTATGCCAGGAACCGACAACACAAAACCCAAGGCTCAGCCATAACTAAAACCTCAGCCACACATACACACACACCCCCCTACACACATGCACACACGCGTGCGCGCGCGCGCACATGCCACACCCCCTTCTCCACCCTCCCTTCACCACGACCCTTCCCCTCCCCCTTCATCTCCCAACTAAGCTGCTCTCGTGGCTCCCGACAAAACGCACCAGACCCCAAGGTCTGCTAATTTTCATTTCTCTCACTATTTCCAGGCAGCCCACACCGTCCTGCACGCTCCTTCGCACAGTCACACTCAGCTTGTGCCCTGCATCCACTCCCAGTGTCATATACACTTGCTCTCACCCGCTCCCTCGAACACTATCAATTCACATGCACGTCAGTTAGCTGAACAGTGCCGGAGCACAGATATATTCGTTTTAATCCATTTAAGACCTAAGAGGTCTCTTGGATATTATTTAATAGTTTGAAAACTAAGTATAAAATTCAGATTTTGCTACACTGCTTCATCTCACAGAGGCCTACAGTATGCCTTTCTTTGTACTAAGTACATATTCTAAAAAATAATAAGATAAACTGAATTTAAAAAAAAATCACAAGCAAAGCACCCAGCTTCAGGAAGACACTCTGCTCAACTAATATTATGTTATCTTTTTTAATGACTGTTTCTAGTACCCATGTGCAAATTCAGAATAGCAATTTCATACAATGAAGGAAAAAATATGAAATCACTAATGACATTTTTAAAAATTAAAAATGGAAGGATACGATCTCTTAAACTTATTTTTACTCTATCTTTTACACGTGAGAATGTTGAAACATCTACGAAACGTATCTAGATATTTCTTGATTGATTTGGTGGTGATTTTCTGTGTAATTTGTGCTCCGTCTTTGTGCGAGTTGAGGCCCTGTGTCTTGCTTCTTTCTGGAACAGCCATTTCTCGCTTGTGTCCCGTTTTGGTTGGTGTGTTTGTCTCTCAGCCTCCTGAAGTTGGATAAAAGCAGGATCTAGTGCCTGAAGTATTTTCTTTGATTTTTCTCTAGTTACAGTGGAGGTTGGGAGACTTTCTCCACTCACTTGGGATCCTAATCTAGCATCTCAAAACTGCTGGGAGGTGGCAGACAAATTTCTGTTTACAGCATCAGGGAAAGGATTATTAAATCTCCAAAACTGGAAGTACAGATATAGACCCACACTTAATAAAATAAAAGGCCTAGCTTCTTTCCCAAGATAATTCTTCTTGGAGTATAAAACAAGAGGTTAAAAAATAGGCTTCCTGGTCAATTTTAATATATAAACAATGCCCAGAGGGTGTTACGTTGAAATAGAAAATAAAATAAGTGTATCTGGTGATTATGTTATATGACAACCCTAAAATCTGCATTTTCCTTTAAAAAAAGATAAAGGAATCTGGCAGCACTAATTTCAATGTGTGGAAGTTTTTAGATTATAAGCGTTTTTGTCAATAATCTATGTATTATTCATTTTAATGATGTGCTTTTTGGTCTATTCTATAAGTGATGATTTTCATTTTCTTGATGTCTTAAACCAGAATATTTAAAAAGTATCAGTTGATAGTTATTACAAATTAGCGAATAAGTATTGCTGGTTTCTCTTTTACAAAGCCAAAAATATGAAATAATTAATATATAAATTATCAGAAGTTTGACTTTCAAAATATGTTTAGAGAGAAAAAAATTATGTAGCTTTAAATTCAAGGAAGAAAAAATACACAATTTGCATTTTTTCAATGCTTTTGCTTAACATTTTTTCATTAGCCTCTTCCTCATTAGAATTGATGATCCATGTCCATCATTACACTTTCACATCTCTGATTTCTGTTAAATTTTCTGACAGAGGCTAATAAATATGAAGGGTAAAAAGGCCTATTTGCTTTCATCTAAAGTACTCAGTATTTTAAGGTTGTTTGTATTTGCATTTAAGTTTTTTCCATGTTCTTAATTATATTATTAAAATTTGACTGAAATTAATTCTATTTGGAGTTAAGACATAGCAGGGGATTTTTAAAAGGAATTAAACAATACAATTTTGCTAAGTTACAACGTTTTCTTTGGCTTGAGCCATCTAACACCCTCTCTAACATGGCACAGTTTGGGCTACATATTTGTGGAAGAAGAAGAGTTGGGGGGAGAAGGATGTATATTTGGAATGGTGTTTGACAGGGGGAATGAACGCAGACACCAGAACAATTATATTACAATCCCGTTGGGAATGCCAGCACCAAATTTAGCCAGACTGATGGGGTACTGTCTAGACGGTCCCTTTTGTGTATCAGCTGTTTTTTCCTTGCTTTATTGCACTGCCTGAATGTGTGAGTTGAACATGCATATGGATCCCAAACATAACCATTCCTGCAACCATACATTGCTATTAAACTTCCTCTCATTTGGCTGAGAATCAGGGGTTGTGTATTCCTACTTATTCCCTTTACAATATTTTGAGATTAAAATGCAGCTCCCAGATTAGTAGTTTAAAAAAGGTCATAAGACAAAGTAAAAGGTGCCTAGGCTATTTCTTTATATGAAAAAAAAGTACTAGGTAAACATTTCTAGCTTTTTAAACATGTCCACCTCTTTTCTACATAAGTAAAAAGAAGCCAGAAAGAAAAGAAATAAAACAACAGGAGGAAAGAGGCGCAGTACATGTAAATTACCACCTTTCCTTTTGAAAAGGGCAAAGGATAGAAAGAAAGAATATTTATTAAATGTTTACAGTGTAATTAAGAGCAATGTGTGTGGTTTTCCTTTTTTTTTTTTTTTTTTTTTTTTTTGCTTTCCTCCTCTTTATTTGGTAAACCAAATGGAATTCAGTAATCAGGGTTCTTGTGAAGCCCTAGAAATAGATTTTCAAACTCTTTAAAATACATTATTATATGATTGCTGTAGTGTTGTTGGGCAGATACAGAGACATTTCACATCTGGGCAACTGTCAGGATTTTGTTTTGTTTGTCAAGATAGTGCAGGAAGGCTAGGGCTTACTTATATGTGAAAAAGTATCCACATAAAGCATTCACTCTTCAAAGGAACAGAAATGTACCCCTAAATAGGATACACACTCTACGGGCAATGGGTACTAAGGTTGGATGCCTTTGCTAACAACCAAGAATTTGAAACGAACTCAGATTAATTATTCCAATTAGAAAGTGAGAAATAGAAAAACACATTAATGCTAATGAAAGTAGGTATCAGATCCACCTATTTCTGTGAAAGGCTTATCAGCAATTTTTGTCTACAGTCACCAAAAATGGAAGGTATAAGAAATTGGAATTCCACAAAATATAAGTAATTATAAATAAAATTCTTGCCTTATAATAGGATCCAAAATGAATCCACTGTTTCAGGAAAGAGAATCCCATGTTTCATAGTATAGATAACTTTTGCTAATCCATACACACAAACTTTATTTGGAGCAGGAATTCAACTTTCTGAAATTGTTTCCCCTTAACAAAAAGGAAAAGGACAAGTTTTTACCTTAAAGAAAAAAAGATCAAAGTTAAAGTTAGTGATAGAAAAAAACATTTTTAATAGCTACATTCTTATTTCATGCATTAAATTTTGTCAGTGACTTCATAATGGAATTTAGATTTTTAAAATAATAATTTTCTGTACTTTGCTGCTGTAATTTAATAACTACCACCTACCATGGACAACAAAGATTTTTATCCATCTTCTGAGGATTGAAGAGAGGACTGTAGGAAAGAGAAAGTAAATTTTGTTCCCAATTTTATCGAACAGAATAAGGCAAGAAATGGTCTATTTTTTGGTTCACAACATCATAGCAAACCAACAATCATACACTATGACCAGTAACAGAGGATTGGGGAAATTCTGGGGTTGAAAGAGGAGATGAGACTTGAACTACCGACGTGAAATATGGAGACCTCGAGTAGGCACTGGTAGGCATTGATGTTAGCAACCTTTGAGGCCTAACTTTGGTACGATTAAGAAAAAATATAACCCAAGGCAGGGGCAGAGAGCAAAAGAAACCAAGACTGAAAAAAAGAGAAAGAAAGAAGAAAATGGGGCTGGGTGGGAGGGTGGGTAGGGGGTGTGTGGCATGCAGGGGTAGTGAGTGAGAAAGAAAGAAAGAAAGAGAGAGTAGAGAATGAATATTCTAAGCATTGTTTTAATCTAAAACAGAGATGCTTCCAGGAGAATGAATTTCAATGGAGCTGAGCCAAAAATAATTATAGAGATTTTCTTGTTTTGTTTTGTGAATGAAGAGCATCTCTTTTCTCTGGAGATGCGAGAGTGAGAAAGGACCAGAGCCAAGAGATTGAAGTGATGCCCCTCTGCCCCTTCACTTCCACACACCGCGGTGGCAGACCTTTCTTTCTTCCCTTTTCCAAAAGCTATTGGCACCTAATTGTGCTAGGAAGAGAGGGACGTGGCAGCAGCCTTCGAACCTTTAGCTGGAGTCTCTATTCTAACAATAGCTTGTTTATTTGATAAGGCTGAAGTATTGAAATTGGAAGCAAGATTGGGGTGGGGGAGGCAGGGATACATATTTTAGGTTCCAGAAATAAAATTGAGCTATTTACAACTAAGAATCTCCCCCTATTTGAGATACTTGAAACTTCCTTTGGGGTTTGTTTTACCAATTACATTTGTTCCCTTGTTTTTCATCATCAATAGCAAGCTACTAAAGGAAATAAAGTATTCTCTCAATTTTCCCCCATTTTCTCTGTGATGTAAAATCTTTATCTTAGAACCTTTTTTACAGGGAAAAAAATTGTCATTTGTTAAAATAGCTTGAGCTATGACTGAATTTTTGTGAAAGCAATATAATATACTCTTACGAAAGCAGGAATAAAAGGCTTTATACTAATGTGAAATACACAGGATTGGAGGAGCAACCCACTAACATTAATAGACTTTTGTGAGAGTGTAATCATAAACAACTCAGAATTAAAACCTAAAGACTATTAATTTCCTTAAGTTAAATTGACTTACATACAAATCACACCAGTAAGTACTGTCTGAATCTGAATATTCTCTCCAATCTCTTATTTTAGGTGTTATGCTGTGTTAAAGACCCCGTTGTCATTTTTATCATTCAGAGATATTAATTCTACAAATAGGTTTAAGGCGTCACTTTTGTCTTTGTGTTACTCAAGTTTTTTAAAAAACAGTATGTTTCAGAAACCTAAGAACCAGTTCTTTTATTCTATATTATGTTTCACAACTTACAAAAATTTACATTTGTTCTTATAAATATTTGACCTAGTAAGTTTTAACAATTTAGTGGCCCAGTAGAAGAACAGCATGAAGAGTTGTAAATTTCATGGGTTAACATCAAAATGACGTTGATATGATATAAAACAAGAAAAACTATTTATGTTATATACATAGTCAAGATTATGGCTTAAGCATAAACATCTCAGAAAATAGAAAAACTAGATATAATTTCCTTTAAAGCTTTGACATACTAAAATTGTTCCTGTTTTCTTTTCAGAGAATTATTGAAATACATAGTAGTTAGCAGTAAAGATATATGACTCTATTCTATAGGTAAGGGTTTTTTAAAATTTTTTAAAGATGAAAAATGTCTTCACGTACATGGGACTTTATTTAGAGATTTTCAAAACATGTTTTAAATGTCACTGTGAATATATTGTGTAAATCTGTGAATACGAGTTTTATGAATCCACATTTAATTTAATTAATCATATTGATTCACTTGACATTTTTCTCCTCCTGCATCCTCCCTCCCCCTTTTTTTCATCTCTCTATTAAAAGCGTTTCTTTCACAGTAGTAGACTAATTTTTGAAGCAGATTTTACAAAATAAAACCAACAATGGTTTTAGAAGAACTTTTAAAAGCATTTCACTTAGATTTTTTTAGAAGTGATTAAATGAATATTTAAAAATCCAAAGTACTTAATCACACTAATCTTAACATTATATTTAAAAACCCAATCCCCAAAATGAGTAGATCTGCTTTTTAAAGAGAGCAATTATTAATATTAAATAACCAGAATAATCACAACTATGCTCTAAGCCAAAATAAATGTATGAGATTAGCAATAAATATTTATTTTTCCAAGGTTTAAAGGAAAACATTACATTTTTAAAAATAAAATAAATTGCAAAATAGCCAAAGACTTAATATTTGCCTATTAAAAACCTTAGTAGATATAATTTCAGAATTTATATTTGGTTATACTGCATCATTAAAGTTGTTGAAAGAAAATATTAGTCCATTAAAACATTTAGAATATGGTATATAATAATATATTATTAATGGAAATGCAGTATGTCACACCAACATATGTATTTACTATCAAGCTCTGCAACTGATTAGAAAATGAGGACATAAAGATAGATTTACAACTGATGTGTCCCAAAAATATTACTGATAACTGAGCTAAAATGAATACAGGGCCCTGGATATGTGCACAAAGGTTTCTTTATTTTTCAAAAGTACATGTGTATAAAGATATGTTCAATGTAGATATATTTGCTATTTTTTTACAGTGACCATCACATAATAAAATGGATTTTTAAAGGTTCTATCTTGACTAATTCTTTTCTAACCTCACATTACTAAACCAATTTCTGAGTTTAGTAGCTCGAGTTACTAAACCCAGAAAAGTTGCATTTTACTTGAAACCAACCATGGAAATGCCCCAAAGGTGGCCTTATTTGTTTGTTCTTTTCATTTTGTAGTGGTATGGAGCCCAGTACATGGCTGTAGGGGGGAGGGAGGAAGTAGCAAGAAGCAATTGAAAGGATTAGGATGGAAACTTCCGCAAGCTTCAAGGGCTTGTTTGCTGGCCACAGATGCCATTATAGTATTTAGATAAGATATGCTTAATATTAAGACTTTAAAAAGAGCCTTCACACTTCTGAAAATTCAGAGGCAAAGCCGAATCTCTTTCTTTAGACCATATACTTCTCTCTGTTGGCCCAGGAAGCCTGGCTAAAGATAGTTTCATCCAGCTCACGCGCTTGGGTTTTGTCACTTCATGTCATAACCTCCACATTCCTTAAATGTAGTTTTAAAATGTGCTAAACGGAAATGCTGATATAAGCCTAAATGTAGCTGTACTTGCTGTTTCTGCTCTAAGTTCATTCATGGTGGGTGGATTTAGTTAAAGGGCCCAGAACAGCCATGCTTAACAGCAAGGAAACAAAATCCTCTTGGCTACAATGGGGGTTAGGAATAAATATGTAAGAGCAGAGCAAACACTGTAGATATTTGAGATAAATACCTTCTGTGGAAATGTACACATTTCATTGATGTCTTCTATAATGTATAGAAACATATGCTGCATTACAGATAAAGTCCCATTAGCTTTTTTCCCCTATATTAAATGCTATTTTATATATCTTAGACACATAGAATATGCAGTAATATTTATGATAGTTATAGCTGATGTCAAACAAGAACTATTAGTGATCCTAGGTGTCTATTTAATCATAATCAAGGACTACCTGGTAAGCATTAAGTGATACTAAAGGGCATTCTTGCTAAAATATTAGATGAATTGATAATAGAGAAAATGGTCACTTAGACAAAAAAAGTCAACAGAAAATAGCAGTAATTATATGTACCTTGTATACAAGCATACTGTGTTACATCCAGTGTACAATGTGCTATTATAAAAAAAGTATGGTTCCTCTTCTTGGTGATACAGCTGCATTAGGAAGTTTTATAGAATGGCTTGTTTCCCAGAGTACAAAATTTAGCTCTTCCACATGCTTTTTTGGTAGAATTTCCCCTCCCAGTTAAAAACCGGTTTTCATCACACAACTGCATAATTATTTTTCTGCAACTAGCTATAATTACTTGTTTTGTGTGTCTCTACTACAGTGATTCAGTGTTTGCTGTTCTACCTCATAAAATGTATCTGTATTAGAGGAATGTGAAAAGGAGTATTGACCTTATATAATGTATTGCTATATTGGTAGGGGCACACAGCTTTAATTCTTTGTAAAAGGCACAAAAGTCTATATTGCTTTGAGTTTTCCTTTTTGAATGCTATGTGAGTTTTCTGACTAACACATACAACTGGAGATATCTGAAGACAAGAAACCTCACAAGGAAATTACTTAGTACGCAAAGAAACTCCCTCTCCTATAGATGTACAATGAGTGACTGAATAAAAAAGGCTGTTGGAGGGATTTGTTGATAGTGGCATCATAGAAAACCCTGGAATCAGTGTTTGTGAGATTTGTCAAACCAAAAAATCAAACACAGATTTTAAATCATTCAAGAATATCTAATCATTTTATGTCATTCACAAAGCTCTCCACAAATAAAAATGAAAATTAAGCAGAGCCCCTCCTGCCAGTCTTCTTTTATCTACAACTGTCTTTTTCTTTCTGTCTTTTCCTTCCAATTCCTATTTGTATGTCGTTCTCCTTTCTTTCAAGTTCTCTTTAATCCTTGCTTTCTCATGTCCCTTTTCAGTCTTATTCACTAGTGATGTCAATAAAAATAAACAGTCTATTTAAAACAGATGAGCGAAGGCCAAAAAATGAATGATTGATGTGTGCCTTATTATTATTATTTTAGTAGAACTACACCTGTGGCATTGTCTTTTAATTTTTTTTTTTTTATAATTTAGAAAACAAAACACAAAGAAAATAGAGGAGAACTGAAGTGCTATTTAATGTCTTTGAATTTATTTATAAATATATGTAATGTTAAATGCAGTGAAACCCTTGTGAGACTGCTTTTGTGCTGACTGATTCCAGAGTGCAGAATTAGCTTATCCAGAAAAACTCAAAGTCATAATTAGTCTTGTGAATTATAATAATCGGGTCTCATCCTGCATTTCTTTCTCATGTGGTACTCCCAGTGGGAGCTCTGCATGAAAAAAGACTACAGGATTGGGCATTAATAATGGTATACCTATGAAATATGAGCATTTTCCTATAGTGCCAATCAGTAAAATTAGAAATCTGCCCCATCTTGGTCCTAAACCCTTCAATTAAAAGAATAACATCAACAGATTTTTCCAACTTCAAAAATATCATATTTTTAGTTGTTAAAATAGCTCTCAAAATTAAAAAATAAAAATGAAAAATTTTCCCCCAACTAAATATTTCTTTTACTCTTAGCTTAGGTTATAAATATAAGGCTGTAATTAATTTTTATTACAAAGAAGTTAACAATACCTAAGTTTTAGAAATTTTTCTCAAACAAATAGAAACAAAAGAGCAAATAAGGAAAGAATAAATGAAACTCAGTGAAAAGCTATATTCATTCTAAAAGATCTCAGATCAGCCATTCTTGCTAACTTGCCAACCCTGAGATTTTGATGTTTCATGAAACAGAAATACTCCTTTGAAGAGTTACATTATGATGAACTGCTAACTAGGCTTAGAAAAGTAAATAGGCCAAATGCAATATTTGGCATTTTTTGCCAAATATAGGCAATAATTTTGCCAATATAGGCAATAATTGTCCATCCATCTAAAGTCCAAAGTTGTACAGCTCTAATAACTCTAAAAATTTAGAGAATAGCCCATCAACAGGTAAACAGATAAATCATAATATATTCTAACAGTGGAATATTACTCAGCAATACAAAAGGATAAACCATTGATACATTTCATAACACAGAAGAATCTTAATGTAATTATTCTGAGTGAAAGATGCTAGACAAAATGAGCTCCAATCATTAACATGACATTCTAGGAAATTCAAACTATTATATAGTGTCAAAAAGTAGAGCAGTAGTTACATTGGGAGATGTCGGAAGTCCGGAATTACAAAGAGGCAGGAAGCAACTTTTGGGGGTGTCGAGTATGCTCATTATCTTGATTGTGTGGTGATGGTTTCACAGTTGTATACATATGGAAAAATTTAAATTATACAGTTAAATATGAGCAGTCTGTTATATATCAATTTACCTCAACAAAGCTGTTAAATATAAATGGACCAATTAGAACGGATGCAGCAACCAATCACAATGGGTGGCAGCCATTAACAAAAAATTCAAACAATATGTTTTGGAATTATCTGGGCATTGGACCATGTATGATTGAATATAAAGAATTCAGGGATTCAGGTTGTCCCATTTATCCCCTGATATTTATAACCCCTGGTTTAACTCAAAATCATTTTTCATTTTTTCCTGTTAAAAAACAATACAGTCCTGAATTAGGTGAGCATCACAAGTTTTAGATTCCATCTGTAGCAGTACTACAAACTATGTGGCTCAGGGCAAGTGACTAAACCAATGTCAGAATACCACCAGACAATTGTTCGAGGCAGAGGTATCCTGAAAGATACTTTCTTTCCTAGAGAAAATAGGATCCATCTACCAAGCATTTCAATTTTACAACTGTATGTTTAGTAATAACATCTCCAAAGATTTTCTCTTCCCTTTCTTTACTACCATGTGTGATAAAAATGGAGTGGGGAGGTTCAATGGGGAATTTTGTTAGCCAAATAAAAGAAATTCCCTGAATATATTTGCCTCAGGTAGATATCACTATATGAGCTGATCGACTTCAATTTGTTTTAGCAAAAATTTATTAAAATCCACAATAAGGTACAAAAACACCATGTCGAGACTCTATTCTGAAATGGAGGATGACTGAGTTATCTATCAAAGTGACTTGTGCAGTACAGAATAAAGGATTGACATAGCTCTGGGTTGTTATTTTTATTGTTCTATTTTTTATTATAGTCAATGTTGTATTTATTTACTCACAATTAAGTTTTTAGAAGCATAACTTGAGTTAGGTCAGTCCTCAGGGAGGGGGGAATAATTTTTAAGAACCTTAGGGACTGAACTAAAAGTCAATAAACCTATGGGGAAAAAAGACTGGAAGCAAATTGAATATATGTGCAAATTGACATTTTACTAAAAGAAAATGCTTAAAACTTTGGGTTTATCGAGCATATGTCAGTAAAATTGAAACCAAAATCTATTCAGCAAGAGGAATGTATTTGAGAATTCAGAAATACATGTATTTTACATTACCTGAAAAGCAAATTTTTTCCATCATATCATATTATGATTTAAATTTATTTTTCTGGTTTTAGAGATATTTAAAATGTATTAATGAAAACATTTCCATTTAGAGAGTTAGACACATTTTAATTTTTTAAAATGATCATCTTTTTGCCACAGCCAATCCTTACGCTTCATGGTTAGAGTTCTAATATAAGATTTGCAATAAGAAAAATGTACTATTGACCTTGGACATAACTTAAAACTGATCTTACATTGATATGTAGCTACCTCCTGCATTTTAAACCTTTATACAATAGATATAGTTATTTTT
Organism: Indri indri; assembly: GCA_004363605.1. Lineage (NCBI taxonomy): Eukaryota > Metazoa > Chordata > Mammalia > Primates > Indriidae > Indri > Indri indri. Next base: position 360 of record RJWJ010021817.1, on the reverse strand, counting down.
GTTCTGGATGTTTTTTCAAAATGGAAAAAAACAAGAGAGGTTCAACTTCTTTAACTTTTCTTTTGTACTTTGCTCAGTGGCCAGCTGCAGTGGCTCATGCCTGTAATTCCAGCACTTTGTATGGCTAAGGTGGGAGGATCACTTGAGGCTAGGAGTTGGAGACCAGCCTGGACGCCATAGCGACACCCAATCTCTACAAAATTTAAAAATAAGAAATTGACTGACCATGATGATACATTCCTGTAGTCCCAGCTACTCATTCGGAAGGGTGAGGGTCATTGAGCCTGGGAGTTATAGGTTGCAGTGAGCTGTGATCATGCCGCTGTATTCTAGCCTAGGCAACAAAGTGAGCCCCTATCT
>RJWJ010021816.1:0-27502 GCA_004363605.1 Indri indri | reverse complement strand
CAACCAAGATGTCCTACAATAGATGAGTGGATAAACAAACTGTGGTAATTCTACAATGCAATATTATTTGGTGCCAAAAAAAGATGAATATTAAGCCACAAAAAAACATTGAGGAAACTTAAATGTTTATTGCTAAATGAAAGAAGCCAATCTGAAAGGGCTACATACTATATTAGGGGTCCCCAAACTTTTTGACACCAGGGACCAGTTTCGTGGAAGACAATTTTTCCATGGACAGGGTGGAGGGCATGGTTTTGGGATGATTCAAGTGCATTAGATTTATTGTGCAGTTTACTTCTGTTATTATTACGTTGTTATATATAATGAAATAATTGTACAACTCACCATAATGCAGAATCTAATGCCCCCACTGATGTGACAGGAGGTGGAGCTCAGGCAGTCATGCGAGCGATGGGGGCAGCTGTGAATACAGATGAAGCTTTGCTCACTTGCCCACCACGCACTTCCTGCTGTGCAGCCTGGTTCCTCACAGGCCACAGACTGGTACCAGTCTGCAGCCCTGGGGCTGGGGACTGCAGTACTATATGATTCCAACACTATTTTCTTAGATATGTTTCACCAATTTTAGATCATATCAGTGGTGTATAAAATTGTCTGGCTCCTTATATTCATTCCATCATTGTCCTAAGAAATAAAGCCTTTTTTTTTAAACTGGGAAATTATATTTTATTTTGGGTTTTTTATACCTAAGTTATTTTTATTATTGCAATACTTCAAGAATTTGGAGAATGATGCAGCATTTTTTCAATGCAGCATTTTCTTAACTGCTCACCTGGCAGGTTTGACAAAAAGTAATATTGTTTCCGTGTTGATTTACATAGAGTTTTTATTTAAACAGAGTGTTATTAATATGATTACTATCTCATCTTTTGATCCTTTTTCCCTTTCTTGCTTGAAGGAGAAAACCATTCTCTGAGGTTGGAATCTGTCATTCTCACTGGCATTTTTATTTATAGATTTTTAAAATAACAAATGCCATTAAAGACTTTATTTTTTTCATATACATGTGGGTGTTTTTTTTTTCAACTTTCTTCCTGATTATATGTTCACATATTTGTTGCTCATTTTTCTGTTGATTTCTAGTTCATTTGTAAGCAAGGAAATAACTAGATAAAAATGTACAGACAGATATTATTGGGGGATCAGTGTTATCTATTCCTTTTTCAATATTTTCCAGTTGATTTATACCTGAAGGAGAGAAAGCTTGGGAGACAGCTCTGCTCACCTGTGGCACTTCAGAGAAGTCAGCACAGTGCTGCAGATACCTTGACATTGCCAGGTTTTAAGCGATTTCTAAGTTCCAAGAGATTCATTCCACATCTGCATTGTGTTTTCAAACCTTTATAGGCACAAGAATTGCTTGGACAGTTTGTTGAAACGTAATTCCTGAGCCACATCCCCTGACATTTTGACGTAGTAGGACAGAGTGGGGCCCATTTATTTACATTTCTCATAAGCTCATGGGTGAGGACAACACTTCAGGTGAGGACCACACTTTGAAAATCAGTGATGTAGACAATGGCTAAAGATAAGTGCAGAATCAAAACATGATCTTCATAATAATTTCTCCTAGATTCTTTATGTTTTATGTCAATACCAACAGATTCCTCCTGTCCTCCAGTTTCAGCTCCTATGCCTCTGTTCTGGTTGCTAAAAAATAGCTTTATTTAATTTGAAAGACACATCCAGCTTTCAGCCAGTTGAAAAACATGGAATGAATACTTTGAGTTCAGGAAATGATCAAACTTTTCCATTTCAGATTATCAGCTATGTTCTCTTCCTTGTTGGTTCTCTTTTCAGACAGCACTCAATTACTCCAGAGGATAGCTTTAAAAAAAAATCACATTTTAAAAACACAAATATACCTCGTAGCTTATAATGTATAACAAAATAATTTTCACAGTGGGAAAGATACACTATTTATTAGAGATATCCTAGCCTTGGGACTGGAGCCATTATCAAGCAACAAAGGCTCAATTCAGCATCTAAAATTTTAAATGGATTCCTGTACTAGTAAAAGATGAAGTCAAATATCCACACCTCTCCCCTCTTCTTGTCATGAGAAAATTAGGCAAAGTATCATGTTCACTAATATGGTAGGAGTTCTTCCTTTATGTCCTGAGTGTGAAGAAAATATTGTTGGCGTCTGCCTGCACATCATAGATATGATAGTGTCAGTCTCCTCCAGACAAAGACCACAGGATATGGCTCTAGCTGAACAAGTTTAGCTGGTACCCCCTGCAGTGAGAAAGAACATGCTCCAGGGAGAATCATGGGTGTCTCAGTAAGAGAGGGTAAGAAAGAACCTCTTAAAGAATTTGGGCTGAGGCGGGTGATTTGGGGAGGGTCATGTGAGCCAAGGTTCATTCTGAATTGGTTGTTGTCGGAAAGGATGATTGGGCATTTCTATAAATCCTACCTATGAGAAGGGCAGAGGGGAGGAAGGATAAAGCTGTAATTGATAAAGAAGTAACTGTCACTCATTTAGTGAGAGAGGGAGATATTTGATAGTTACAGGTTGCAGAGTGCCCCTGACAGAGAGGATGTCCTATGAGATGATTTATATCCAATAAAAGACAACATGGCTTAGCTGGGCAAGTCAGATCAGTTCCTGGAGGTCAGAGGCTCCTTTTTTCTTTCTCAGTTAAGAATTACAGCAGTATTCAAGCTGGGACCACTCTTGCTACATGATCCTCTTTATATAAGCAGAATTGTAAATTCAGTGGTAAGAAAAGGATTCTTTGTTATCTGATTTTTAGGCATGTAAATATAATGATAAAATACTTATGATTTCTTATTTAGCTTTATCAGTTACAGAGAGAGAACCTTGCCATGATGACATAAATAATTGTTAGTTCTTTTGCTATAATAAGGAATCCCTTGGCCTTATAAGTCTTTACTACTTGGGGATTAAAGTACCTTTGAGATTAGTTAGTACTTATTATTCTAATTTTATAACCAAGTTAAGTGACTCCTACTGCAAACTAATAGGAATATAAATCTTGACTTTTTATGTGACCTTGTCACTAAAATAGCCCTGCTAACAAGTAACGCATATTACCAACTCCTGAGCCCTGTGTGTGTGTGTGTTTATTAGCCTATACTTTCTTCCAGGAACTAGGAAAGTGTTGACATGAATTCAATCATCTCTTCTACTTACCTGGGAGAAATCATTACTCACCTTTGAAAAGCGGAACTACACCACAGAATGCTAAAGTATAATTTAGTATCCTCACATCATCTTAAAAAAACAACAACAAAAAAGGCAGGAAAAACTACCATTCTCTCAATTTTCTAGATGATAAATCATTAATGTATTTTCTATTAACAAAACGATAAATTTTTCTTTATCCAATACAACCAACAATTTATCTGTGATTAATAGAAGTTTGACATAAGAGGTTGGTCCAGAAAGTATCCAGCCATTGTTAATATAATGAGAACAGTTACATGGCTGGATACTTTCCAGACAGACTTCGTATACTATCCATGGATAAGTAATTTGTAAAGCACACAATAAAATGCAGATGATATTAAAACGGCATTGAGCATAATTTGTTTCTTGGTTTGGTATCAGGGTGACGCTGGCTTGATAGAATGAGTAAGGGAAGATTCCCTCCTTTTGGATCTTTTGGAACAGTTTCAGTGGAATTGGTATCACCACCAGGACAACCACAAAACACTGATGAAAGAAATTGTAAATGACATAAACAAATGGAAAAACATCCCATGCTCATGGATTGGAAGAATCAATATTGTGAAAATGACCATCCTACCCAAAGCAATCTTCAGATGCAGTGCAATCCCTATTAGAATATCAAGTTCATTTTTCACAGAATTAGAAAAAACAATCCTAAAATTTATCAGGAACCAAAAAAGAGTCTGAATAGCCAAAGCAATCCTAAGCAAAAAGAACAAATCTGGAGTCATCACATTAACTGCCTTAAAATTACTTTGTAAGACAATAGTAATCAAAACAGCATGGTATCGATATAACAGTAGACACATAGAGCAATGGAGCAGAATAGAGAACTCAGAAATAAAGCCAAATACCTACAACCAACTTACCTTCCACAAAGCAGATGAAAGCATACACTGGGGAAAGGAAACACAATTCAATAAACGGTGCTGGGAAAATTGGATAGTCACATGCAGAAGAATGAAACTGGATTCTTACTTCTTACCATATACAAAAATCAACTAAAGATGTATTGAAAACTTAAATGTAAGACCCTAAACCATAATAATTCTAGAAGAGAATCTAGGAAAAACTCTTCTGGACATGCATGTAGGCAAAGAATTTATGACTAACACCTCAAAGGCAAATGCAACAAAAACAAAATTAAGTAAGTGGAACTTAATTGAACTAAAAAGCTTCTGCACAGCAAAAGAAACAATCATCAGAGTAAATAGATAACCTACAGAATAGGAAAAAGTATTTGCAAACTATACACTTGGCAAACAAGTAATATCTAGAATCTACAATGAAGTCAAACAAATCAGAAAAAACCCCCACAAATAATCCCATTAAAAAGCAGGCTAATGACATGAATAGACATTTTTCAAAAGAAGTTATTCAAATGGCCAAGAAACATATGAAAAAATGCTTAATATCACTAATCATCAGAGAAATGCAAATTAAAACTGCTATAAGATACTACTTTACCCCATTATTAAAAAGTCAAAACACAATAGATGCTGGGACAGATGTAGTGAAAAGGGAACACTTACACACTGTGGGTGGGAGTGTAAATTAGTATAACCTCCATGGAAAACAGTATGGAGATTTCTCAAAGAACTAAAAGTAGATCTACCACTTGATCCAGCAATCCTACTCCTGGGCATCTACACAAAGGGAAAGAAGTCATTATATCAAAAAAACACCTGAACTCATATGTGTATTACAGCACAATTCAAAATTGCAAGGATATATAATCAACCTAAGTGCTCATCAACTGAGGAGTGGATAAAGAGAATGTGGTATATATACACTACGGAATACTACTCAGCCATAAAAATGAATGAAACAATGTCTTTTGCAGCAACTGGGATGGAACTGGAAGCCATCATCCTAAGTGGAATGAAAAGATTGCCAGAGCTGTCAGTTTCTTCTTTATCTATTGCTATGTCGTTTCAATTATGCATAGAAAAGTGGATAGGGTACAGACCCGACATCCTGTATCTGCTAAAGGATATGCAGCTCTTGGGCTTTAGAATGAGAATACATAGGGCAAACTTTATGTCTGATGGAATGTTCACTTGTCAAAGTCATTTTCTGCATAATCTCTGATTTAGTATCGTATTACCTCTATGGGCTTCATTACTGGATTTTTCTTTGCATGGTATGGGAATAAAGATGAATACTTTAAACAAGAAAAGCTGCAATCCTTGCTAGTTTTTTAAGTTCGAGATTTCAAAAATCCTTGTGAGAAGTAGATTGTCCCTAGTGAATCTAGCTAGAAATTTTTATTCTAATTCAAACCGGCTACTGCATATTACCTCTCATCTTTTCTTTACCAGTCTAATAGAAAGTCATTTCTCTTGAATCAAATACTTTGATTTTCAGTGAAAGAAATATTTTAACTTACTTTTTTCTTGTCCTCTCAAATGGAAACTGAACTCTCCATCAGAGTTGATCTCTTTTGCTCATTAATAATCCATATATCTTATTTCTTCCTTCTACAGAATCAACTCTATGTGTGGTTAAACTTAAGGGAGAATTACAAATAGCCAGTTTCCAAAAAAGTTATGTATTTTATACTAAATAAGCTCATTTGGGGGAAGATATTCAGTGCAGTTCAACAAGTTTCCTGCCAAAACATTATATTTTTATCATAGTAACCTCGAATAATCCATGTCCTTATTTATTGTTTGTCTTTAGTTCAGAGTGAATTCCTGCAAAAGAAAAAGCTCTATTTTTTCCTCATATAGTACCAGAGACCTATTTACTATCTCAGACAAATATATGATTGTTAATTGTCATTGCTAATCATTTTATCAAGAAATATGCCTCAGTTTCCTCGTCTGTAAGACTAGTGGGTTGCATTGAATGATTTTTAAGCTTTCTTAACCGATTTAAACTATTCTATAATTATTCTATTCTCTGTACTTTATGGTTGTTAAAGACCACCGTTAGGGATATTCGAGGTCTTTTTTTTGGCAATTAAGGGGAGAAAGCAAGGCTGAATGTATTTTTAAATTACCTTAGAAGTACTTATTAATAGAAGTGAAACCAGTGGAAAACTTAGAGACAATAAATAGTATGGGGGAGGAGTGGCGGGGCAAAGGACGGGTGTGCTGGATGTGCTGTGTTAGACAGTGCTATTCCTCCTTCCTACTTGTTTGAGCTCTGCCTGTTGCTATTATAAATCTCTCCCCTAAGAAAAACACAGCCATCTTCTTGATGACCCTGCTGTGCTAAGCTGCGAATTTTTGAAACGTTGGTGACCCTCATGTCTGAGGGTCTAGCTGTGTCTTCCACATCTCCATACACTCAGTGCTTTGGAGGACCAGGCAATGTCCTGTTCTAATTCCATTCCCCACACATCTCGGCTTAGCTCATGCTGTTCCCTTCATCTGAAATCTGCACTCACTCCGTCTCAGCCTTTTAGATTTCCGGCCACCGCTCAAGGCCTGGCTAACAGTCCAGTCCATCTCTTTTATGAAGCCCAGATTGATGTGGTTTCTCTCTCAAGACCATTTCATGCAGCTTTATGTCATAGTTATTCATGATCTGTTTTTATTCTTCTTTTTAAAATCGTTTTTATTTCAGAGGGACTAAAATAGTGAATATTATTCATTTTTGTTTTCTGTCTCTTCCCTTGCCTAAGCATATAACAGGTAGAGATTCGAAGCATATAACAGGTAGAGAATATATGTCTCTCCCAATGTCATACCTCTGCTTTGCAATGACTTTTTCTGCATTTTATAGGCATGAGAGAGATCACAGTAGGGCAGTTAGTTTCTGATTGACAGTGATGGAGTCAACGTCTTACATTTTAACATGTTCTAGAATTAACCACATTTTTCTAGATAGAGTGTACATTTTTTTCATTATTATCTTACAGATGTGTTCATATAGACAATGGATTTTAGTATAAATCTTTCTTTAGAAATTTCATATGATGGCTTACAACATATTTACTGTATTGTTCGTACCTCCCTTTCTAAAAAAACAATAAATCATTTAAAGGTAAAAAAAAAAATTTTGCTACTTATAGATGTGACTGAAAATTTTTGATATTACACTCCATGTAAATATTTTTATAGAAAAGATTTCCAAAAGTGGATATAGTAGATCAAAAGATATGAATGTTTTTAATTGACAGATTTTCTCAAATTGTTCAGTCAAAATCTTTAATAATAATGGTTGAAAATTCTCATTTCCCCACACTGTTGTCAACATCATTTATCAGCCTCTACGCTTTTTGCAACCTGATAGACAAGCTGTGTCCTCAATATGTAGTTGTCTGCTTACTCATGACAATTTTGATTTCTTTGTCTAAGTCATTCCTGTCGTGAATTTTCTATTGTAATATTTGTCTTTCGTTGATTTTAAAAATCATCTACTATGGATATCAGTCTTTTGTTAAATGTGTTGTCACATTTCTCCCCATTTTTCTCTTTTAACTTTATGTCTTTTGTAGAATGGTAGCATGGGAGTTTCATATGATTATGTACTTAAGTTTATCAATATTGTGTTTGTGCCTTTTGCCATAAGAGATCACACCAGTATTGTCCTATGTTTGCTTCTAGTATTTTTAGAGTATAAAATATTTAACTCTTTTTTCTACCTTTCTAGGTATTTTTTTCATTTTTGCATATAATGTGAATTAGTTTGCACATGTACCCTTTTATATATATGTATTTTTTTCCAACTGTTCTAATTCTATTATTCAAGTGTACTACAATAAAATTCTATATATTCCTGAGTCTATTTCTCTACTCTCAACTCAATTACATTGATATATTTGTCTATTTTCATACTGATATCAATTTTTTCTAATAACTTGAGTATATTTTCACAAATGTTAGAACAAATCATTCCTTATAGTTCTTATAGAATGTAAACAACAATGCCCATTTATTTTTCCAAGTGAAATTGGAGATAATCTTGTCAAATTCTGCTTTAAAAATTCTATTTAGGTTTTCATTGAATGAATACATTAATTTGAGAAAGATTGAAATATGCTTAAGTTTGAGTCTTTTCATCCACAAACATAATATAATATGTCTTTCTTTGTGTTCAGTACTGTTTTTGTCTTCCAATGAAGCTTATAGTTTGTTTCATCAAGGTTTGGACATCTCTGGTTTTATTCAATCCTATATGCAATTTAATTTATTTACCATTGTAAATTGAGATTTCCTTTTCATTGTTTTTTGTTTAAATGTTGCTATTTTATAGGATGATTTTTTTTATTTTTTATTTTTTGTTTTTTCTATTTTTTATGTTTTAAATCGTTAAATTTTTTTATTTCAGCATATTACAGGGCTACAATGTTTAGGTTATGTACATTGCCTTTGCCCACCCGAATCAGAGCTTCAAGCAGGCCAGCCCCTAGATGGTGCTCACCGTACCCATTAGGTGTGAATATACCCATTGCCTCTCCCCCCTCCCATCCGCCCAACACCCGATGAATGTAATTACTATATGTGCACTTAAGTGTTGATCAGTTAATACCAATTTGATGGTGAGTACATGTGGTGCTTGTTTTTCCATTCTTGTGATACTTCACTTAGCAGAATGGGCTGCAGCTCTATCCAGGATAATACAAGAGGGGCTTTTGTGTCTAGTCATCTTACTGAATGCTCTTGTTTGTATGATAGTCTTGGTTGATCCTCTTATATTTTTAAGTGAACAATTAGATTATTTACTAGTAATGACAGTTTAGATTATTTTTTCCAATAATTTAAATTTTATTTATTTTTATATTCTTATTGCATTTGTTGGAAGTCTGGGGAAATGCAAAATATTGATGGTAATAATACTCATCCTTATTTTTCCTTAACTTTCATGAAAATTGTTCAAATTTTCCCTAGTAGTTATATTATTTATGATTACCATTTGGTATATAACCTTTATCAAATTAAAAGAATATAGTCATCTCTTGGCACCTGCACAAAATTGGTTCCAGGACCCCTGCACATGCCAAAATCTGTGGATGTTCAAGCCCCTTGTATAAAATGGTGTAGTATCTGCATATAATTTATGCACATCCTATCATATACTTCAAATCAGCATGAGATCACTTATAATACCTTATACAATGTAAATAGTATGTAAGTAGTTGTACTGTATTTTATTTGTATTATTTTTTATTGTTGTATTGTTATTGTTTATTTTTTTAATATTTACGATCTTTAGTTGGTTGAATCTGCAGATGTGGAACTTGAAGATACAGAGAACTCTTATATTCTTTTTGAGTTGGAATGTATTGAGTTGAATGTTTTTGAGTTGAATTTTAGCAAATATTCTCTTATCATTTGGGAAGAACATCATATGTGCTTTCCCTAAAACTGACTAATGTGGTAAATTATAATATGTTTTTTAAACCTTTGAAACATCTTTGCATTTTTGCTTAACCTATTCCATCTTGATTTAAAAAAAAATGTTTCTGAGTTTGATACATTACTTTTATGTTTAGAATTCTTGCATAGAAACGTAAAAAGATGGATACAGATTGGTAAAACTTTTAACATATGTATTTATGTGTATGTATAAATTTCATAAAATGCCTTCATATATATAATACAGTCTACCACCACACTTGGCTAATTTTTAAGTTTTTGTAGAAATGGGGTCTCGCTATTGCCCAGGTTGGTCTTAAATTCCTGGACTCAAGCGATCCTCCTGCCTCAGCCTCCCAAATGCTAGGATTAGAGGTGTGAACCACAGTGCCCAGCCAAGCAATTGATATTTTATGCAGTCTTTTCACAAAGTAAATGTGGTATATTAATGCAATTTTCTGGAATTTATAAAAGGTCTGACAATGTCTTAGATTTGTTCCTAATTTGTTATATAACAAAATAATTTTTTTCTAATTTATTTCTTTAACTGAGAAATAAAAATTGTATATGTCTATGGTCTACAGCATGCTGTTTTGCTATATGTATATGTGGAATGGCTAAATCAAGCTAATTAACATATGCATTACCTCACATACTTATCTTTTTCATTGTTCTTGTGGTGGTGATAACAATTAAAATCTACTCTGAGCAGCTTTCAAGTATATTATATGTGAAATCTGAAAAATCCCACTATGTGAATGTGTATTCTTATTTTAAACCCTGTATATATATAATCCAATCTGATGTTGGTTTCTCACTAAGAATTGGGAAATTCTTTAGCCAAGTATGAAAAGAACATTTTGTAATTCTTTGTTTATGCCTCCAGTTCTTTCTCTCATACTTAAAAAATCTTCAAACTCATAGAAGCACAGAGCAGAACAGTGGTTAACAGGGTCTGGGAGGGTTGTGTGTGTGTGGTGGGGATTGGGGAAATGTTGGTCAAAGAATGTATTAATACAATTTCAATGAGGAAGAATAAATTCAAGAGATTCATTGTATAACATGTTAACTATAGTTAATAACAATGTATTCTATACTTGAAAATTTCTTAGAGTAGATTTTAAGTGTTCTCAACACAAGAAAATAATTCTTTGTACCAGTGCTTTTTTCTAACAAGAATATAACAGCCAATCATTTATTTTAATTTCATATTTGTCAAATAAATGGAAAATCTTTAAGCAAATTTATATTTCTTTGAAAGACAATTGCACACAAATTCAAATTCTTTTAATTATAAAGTCACTGTCTCATCATCATGTGAAACCTTTGATCCTAAAAAAAATATGGTAATGTTCTAAGTAAGTGGAAAACACTTTTTTCTTTAGGATAGAAAGTGCATAAAAAAACAAACGGAATGCATGTAGGGATATAAAATTATCTGCCAGTCGAGCATGCCAAGATACCAGATGCTGCCATTGGAAGAGTTGCTTTCAGTGACTTGGCATCTGGACATGCTTGATTTGATGAGGGGACACATTTGATCGTATTGCATTTAGGCATTTTCTTGGCTGTGTATCTGAGGATAAGCACAATCCGGCATAGGAAGGGATATGTGATCACCACTCTCAGTGAATCCAGAGTTGGTGCAGAGCAATGGAAGGCACCAACTGTCACATTATAATTGTGCATATGATACCCAAAATAATTGAATTACAAAGTTTATAAATATTACTTCTATGTATTTACATCTTTTCTATCTACATAAGTGCACTTTTGGCCTAAATATCCCTGTAACTGTATGTACACATGTATTAAATGACAGAAAATACAAACATTCAAAGCACTAGTGGGGTTAAGTATAATAAATCTTTTAAAACCTTATGAAACTGAATACCTGGTAACATTTTTTATAAGGAGCTCTTGAGGTAAAGGAAGCATTTGAAGGTATTTCTTTGAACACATTTGGCATGGCAGAATATGGTTGATAGTCAAAATTTTGTACTTTCTCATGGGAATGTATCTTTCATAAAGTTATATAATATGTTGAAAAGTTTTTAGTTTCCCATGTTACGTAACTAATTAATCTCACGTATTTAAATATTTCCTTCCAATTGTAGAAATGTTTATAAATTTTATATAATTCAAATAAGTATGCTAGTCATGTGTGCACATTCAGTCAATTTAACAGCTATTTCATACTATGCAATGCTTACTTAGTACAAGACACACCGTCAGGTAGAACAGATGTTCTTACTGCTTACTGCACATTAGAATCACCTGCAGAGTTTTACCACCACTGATGTTTTAGCACCAGACCAAAGTAATTAGGTCAAAATATCTGCAGATGTGGGCTGGGCCCTGCAATGTTTTAAATTCCCCTGCTTATCCTAACATGCAGCCTTCGTTAACTAGATACAGAGAAGGTGTAATTTATTCATCTAAGCATTTTTTAATAATAAAGAGAAGTTAGAAATAGCTTAACTGTCTAATAAAATATATGTTGGTGAAATAAAATATAAACACAAGGAGGAATATTATGCAGGTATTCATATTCTTAAGACATGTCTACAGCTGTAAGATACTGTTCTCTCTACATTTTTTTCTCATAGGTACTGTAACAAATTACCATAACCTTCGTGGCTTAAAATAACAGAGATGTATTTTCCCACAGTTCTGGAGGCCAGAAGCCTGAAATAATGTATAAGCAGAACCATTCTCCTTCTGGAGGCTCTTTGGGAGAATTTAGGGGAAAAATCAATTCCTTGCCTCTTCTAGTGTCTGAAATTTTTGTACTTTTTGTGTACATTCTTTTAAAAAAAATTTATAACTAATTCATATGACATATGTATGCAACATATACATGAATATGTATCACAGGTGTTTCTGTGATTAGCAAAAACTGACACTTCTTACTGAATTGCTTATTTAGTACCTACTGAATGCATATATTTATTTATATATTTATATGGCATTTTGGATGGATGCCACATAAAAACGGTATTTGCTTTCTGAGTGCTAGCAGTGTATCTAGTGAGAGAATAAACACATAAGATAATGTGAGACAAAACAATCAGAAACTATTACCAAAAAATGCAATATACCCAGATAATCTTGTAGGTGAGTTCTACTAAACTTTCAGAGAACAGATATGCTATTTCTATGTTCTTTAAATTGTTTTAGAGACCAGAAAATGGATGAGAAAGATCTTTATTTCTGTAAGTATAGCTTTTCAAAACTGGATATGTTTGGCACAAACAGCCCAATCACACACACACACACACACACACACACACAAAACAACAAAATAGCTTGCATAAATCAATTTCATATATTAATGTGGCTGTAAAGTATTAGCAAATTGAATCCAATTGTTTTAAAATAATACTATAACATGGATAAAAATGGTTGTCTCATTAATTCTAATTTACCTAATTTACATTAGGTAAATTAAAAAATAATTTATGACATTTAGATATTAAGGAGCAAATATTTTGTTAGATTCTTTATAATCACTTGACAAAATTCAATAATTCAAGTTTTAAAAATAATAAGAATATAAAGAACTTCTACAGAAAACAACTTACATGGTAAAAAAGAAAAAAATCCTTATTAAAGTTATACACTTGATAAGAAAGTTCAGTGAACCAAAAATCACTCAGAATTGTCCTAGAGTCCTAGCCAATGCAATCCAGGGAAAAAAATGAGAATAATAAAATCAAAACCAAGATCGAGAGTCATAAGGGATAGGAATCCGATGAATGACATTCTCAGTGTGATAGCACTGAAGCAAGTATAGAAACTATTCAGTCCCAGAAAGCGCAAAACATTCACTCTTTTATGAGGCTTTCTTTGAAATCCCAAGAAGAATTCTTTTCTCCTTCCTTGGGGAGCTGATAGACTTGGTATGTACCTTGACTATAGATTTTGCCTCAATGTAATGCAGTCACTAGCGTTAACATTACATTTATTTTCAACTCTTTAAAATTCAAATATTATAAGAATTAAGAAAATAGGCTTTTAAGCCCATTTATCTATTACTCAGCTTCCCAGCTTTAATTTCATCATAATTCTGCCATTCTCATTTCATCTAAAGCCCCTACTTTTATTTTTGAACAGAACATTTTAAAGCAAATTCCTAATATCACATAATTTCACCAATAAATATTTGAGTATATATCTAACTTACAGGAACCTAAAAAAGCACAATCATTATAATACCCAACAAAATACATATTAATTCTAAATATCATATAATAAGTAGTCTGTGTTCAATATTTCTTCATTCCTCAGAATGTTTTTCACCATCGTTTTATTGAAATAAGTGATAATGTATTTGGGGGCTTCTAAAAACTGTAATCTTACATGTAGCCTCTGGGCACCACTGTCTAGAAAGTCACTTCCTAGAATGCTGGTTTGAGGCCAGCCTATGCAAGACCAGCAGCTTGTGGGCAGTGAGTGGTGGGGCCACACTGACCACAGAATGACCATGAGTTTCCCAAATTCCAGACAGGATCAGGCCACACGGAAATGCCCAGGCGGCTCAGCTGCGAGAAGACAAAGTACAAGGCAAGATCGGGCTCTAGCATGTGGCTTCTGTGACATAAACTGATGTTGGTGGTGCCAATTCTTAAACAGTCTCCATAGTTATTTTAAGAGTTACATGTTTATGAGCATCTTATAGGTATGAGGCATTTGAGCTGGGACAGAGGCCCGACCGAACTGGCAGCTATAAATAGTAAAACTCAGAAGTCATTGGGCTCTTCCTTCACTGGCCAATGGGAACAGTAATGAGTGTGTGGTTCATCTCTGGTTTCCGTATCTCCCTCTCTACTTCCCTTTGTGAATAAACAGCCCCAAGCACTTCTGCAATCAAATGTTATGAAGAGGATACTTAGCTACCTACATCTCAAGGGGTAACGAGGGAATAAATTTAGAGAATAGTACAGTTGGGGACAAGAGGCTGTATGTTTGGTGTACGAGCCTGTTATCTATGCACCTTCAAGGGAGTGAGGTTGTGGCAGGAAGAAGGGGCAATGGATAAAGTGAGAAGGAGAAAGGCTAGAACATATATTCGCTTTTATATGCCTGAATCTTCAGATACAGACACCTGCTCGTGCGTAGGGCTATCATTGAAGCCTAGCAGGATGCCTGACATGGAGTAGCTACTCAG
The DNA here is from genome assembly GCA_004363605.1 of Indri indri. Lineage (NCBI taxonomy): Eukaryota > Metazoa > Chordata > Mammalia > Primates > Indriidae > Indri > Indri indri. The sequence goes on along the minus strand of RJWJ010021816.1, from coordinate 12,804 downwards.
TCATGTTTGGTAAATTGATTTAAATTGAACTGATCAGCTCAACTCAAATGAGAAGTTAAAGCTGACAACACAGAAGGAAAACAAGATATGGGATACAGGGAAAGATTTTCTTGAGTCGTTCTGAGGATGCATTGGGGAAATCAGCAGAAATGATGTTCATAAAATAGCAGCTCGGAATTTAGTGAAAGATTTTGAATGCTATACAACTGTTTGGATTTTAATAGGATTTGTCCTAGTGCCAGAGTAGAAAATCTTCCTATATCTTGTGAATCCATTTTGTTGTATAACTGATGGGTTCTACGAAGGATATGTGAGAAGGCAACAGTGGAGAGTTGTGGGGTTCCCCCCGCTGTCATGGGCTGGCTGATAGGGACGGGCAAGCCACCAGCATTTTAAAGGAGCAATGCTTTCAACAAGAATAATCTTTGTATTATAATCACTGTGTTCTCCTGGGCCTTCTATTAGCTTTTTCTCTTGAATTATTTACTGAATATGTAAATACTTGTCAAAATATGGACATGTGTTTCTGAAGTATTTCTAAGCCAAATTCTCTAGTCTCTCATTATCTCAGGAACTTGTTCATAGAATTTGAACACCAAATGTGGATGTGTGAAATTTTTGCTCTCCTGGAGGCATTGTGTGTGTTTTGTGAATGTGTCATAATTCTGAAGTGCAATATTTCAGGTCTCCTATAGAAAATTATTCAGCATGCTCTATAAGAAGACAGGAATGCTGTTTTTCAACAGAAATTTATAAGATATTTTATTTGTAAATAACAACTATGATAAATTTATTGAAGTTTTGAGAGACAGAAATATTTACATAGACTTAAAATTTTATATTTTAAATTTTAAGATAAATATTGTAGTCATTTTTTGCATTAAATATGATACTGCTATGATAGAGATATCAGTATTCAACACTTTTTAATGATACAGAGAAAAAGTTGGTTCATATTAAAAGGGGGGATAGAGCAGAGTATTCAAGATATTGGTAAAAATCAACTAAAATCTGAGTGCAATGAGTAGAACCATTAGTCGTATAAACATTTCTAGGTGAGCTCATTCATGGTGTTACCTGAAGAACAAAGCCCTGAAATTAAAGGCATTTAATTTCTAACTTCATCTACTATGTGATGATGGAGAATCTCTTCCCTAAGATTTTTCATTTGTAAAATTAAAATAAAGTGAGACTTAAGAATGAAGTGAGGCTCAAAAGAAATAATGTACATAATGTAAGCTATCCCAGGCACAAGATAGAATTATCAATCATACAAATATTCTTTCTGTAACATGTTTTCTATCTGTAATATTATGTGGTCATTTATAAATTATGAGGCCTTTTTAAATCTAATATTCTAATATTATAATGAAATTTCTTTTATATTTGTAAGTATATTTTAACATATTTCTTTTATATTATAGTCATATATAGGATTTCTTACTAATATATTTATAATTCCTATAAACACAGAAGATAATATCTCTTTTGAGCTGGATATGTTGGTAGAAGGAGCAATGCACATAAAATAGAAATGAAGTTGCCTTTTTAGGTTGAACTTCACTTTTTTGGTCTAGTCTCTCAACAAAACCAGGTGTTCTCACAAAGAATTGTTCATTAATTAGCAGATTTTTACTAATGAGTCCTGACTACTTAATGCTTTACTGAATTTAACTATGATGATGTAGTCACTGTAATGAGCTTCAGTATTTAAAATCATAGAATGAAAATATTTCACCTTTATGAAGGTCAATTTTGATCAATAATTTAGAGAAAATGGTTAAATGTTACAATATATTTTAAATTGCAAATAAGACGGAAACTTTGTAAACTAAAATACAAGACATACATAATAAAACATGAGGTATAGGATTAATCTCATGCGTACAAGGGTTCCCTTTTCTCCACATCTTGCCAACACTTGGTATCTCTTATCTTTTTGATCATAGCCGTCTTAACAGGTGTGAGATGATATCTCATTGTTTTTTTTTTTCCTTTGGTCATGCCATTTTATTATTTTTTAATTTTTAATTTTTAAATTTTTTTTATTTCAGCAAATTATGGGGGTACAAATGTTTAGGTTACATATATTGCCTTTGCCCCACCTGAGTCAGAGCTTCAAGTGTGCCCATCCCCCAGATGGTGCACTGCATCCATTAGTCGTGTATATACTCATCCCATCCTCCCGCTCCCATCTGCCCGACACCCAATGAATGTTATTACTATATGTGCACTTAAGTGCTGATCAGTTAATACCAATTTCATTGTGGGTACATGTGGTGCTTGTTTTTCCAATCTTGTGACACTTCACTTAGTAGAATGGGCTCCAGCTCTATCCAGGATAATACAAGAGGTGCTATATCACCATTGTTTTTTTGTGGCTGAGTAGAACTCCATGGAATACATATAACACATTTTATCATATCCAATAAATATTTTAATAAATATTCTCCCTTCCACCAAGGAAAAATTTTTAAAAAGTCCCTTTTACTCCTTAGAATAAGGGAAATGAAGTTTGGCTTTCTTAACTAAATTTTCAGGAGTAAAGTGGGGTGCACTTGTATATTTTACATCTCAGGGGAAGAATTTGTATTACTCTTGAGAGCAAAGGAAATGGAGTCAGCTGAGAAAATCGAACTCTCAGGAGTTAGCAGGAATTTTTATTTTGCATGCTAAGGGAAGGACTTTTATAAGTTGAGGTATTGCTTCCAACTTCCCTTACAGATCCTTTGTTTGCTTTGTTTGAAAAAGCATCCTCTTTTGGGGGGTGTCAATGGACTTAAGGAGACAGACCTCGGTAGATGTAGTAGATTTGTCCTGCGGTCCTGGGTCAACTTAGCTAAGAAGAAACTAGAATTTTCCAGAATTTCCTTCTCTTTCTGGTCCTATGTTAATATGGTCTGCATTCTTGTTTTGCATCTTTTGCATGAGATTGGGGAGGAATCAGTAGGCATATTTTGCTGCTTTGATGATGTAGAAGGCAACGTGTTATTGCTGCTGTGTGCTGTCAGATGTCATTTGTCACTGGCTCATCTTGTGGCTTCCTCAGCTCCTGCAGAACCCCCTTTTATTTTTGAGACAGTGTCTCACTGTGTGACCCAGGTAGAGTGCAGAAGCATGATCATAGCTCACTGCAGCCTCAAACTCCTGGGCTCAAGTGATCCTCCTGCCTCAGCCTCCCAAGTAGCTGGGACTATAGGCATGTACCACAACACCAGGCTAGAGACATGGTTTCAAATGCCTCCCAGAAAAATTGTAGCATTTACACTGTCATCCGCGGTATGCGGGAGTACCCATTCCTGGGGCTCTTGAGAGTACAGAGTTTCATAATTCCCTTCATAGGTAACTTTTATGTGGAGTCTTTTGGAGGATCCCCCTGGAAGGCCCTGCAGGGACTAAGATGTGTGTTCTTAGAATGCCGAGATGAGGAAGCTGGACTTTGAACCAAATCTCCCCTATCAGGTATGAGAGTTTGATTTTCTTTTATTTCATTTATGAGGCAGTCATATACATGCCCTTGAAAAAGGGCTTTTTTATTGTTGTTCTTTTTACGGGCTCTCAGAAATTAAGAATTTGTAAATTGATACTGATTTGATAGTGAAAAATCTCTTTTCACAGTTCTTTTTATTTTTTTCTTGATTAGTGATGAGACAAAATACTTTATTACACATTATCGTTCTTCTTTTGTGAACTGCATATTTATCTCCTGCACTCAATTTTACTTTGTTTTGTTTGCATTTTTTAATGGTAAGAACACCTTTTAATCAATGATATTAATACTTCGATTGATAGGATGTGACAAAATAAGTTAAAATATTAATTATAGGAGAATTAACATAATATGTGGCAAAATATACACATGATATTATATTATAAATCACAACTGAATTTGGAAGTACCTTGTAAACAGTTTGGCAAAGATCATACAGACATAAATACATGGAGAGTTTACGGTTTGTGCTGGAATTATTCTGGTCAGTAAGATAAGGAGAAAGAATAATTGGCTGACAGAACAGAGATATAGATTAAGACTCAACTAAGTTTACAGATAAGCAAAGGACACAGTAGGATTTCATTTAAGTGGGATTAAATTGGGAAGCCTTCAATCTGGTTGCTGTGGTCACTAAATCTCATCCTCATGGTGAGGTGATAATATGCAAATGAAGTAAACATCAAATACATTTACATAGCTCTACCTTGAGAAGGTATTGCAGGGGTTTTGTGGAGAAAAACAGTTGAGGATGAAAATAAAAGGTTCTGTGCTAAGCTATATACTTTGGAGTTTTTCAAATTTCCTTAAGGTCTTGGTTAAGAGATGTAAAAATTAAAAATATAAGGTTATTAAGTATGAAATGTCCGATTTCCTGAAGTATTAAGTTTGACAGTTGATATCTCTGACATTTTGCTTTGGCACTTCTTGTTTTATTTTTATTGTGAAGGTACATCCTCATTCTTTCAAAGGCACAGTTTGGCTTGTGATTATCATTCAAATCTTTTTTTAAGAGTGATTTTTGTGTATTGTGAAACCATGGATAAGTCAAAAATTTGTATTATTTTCAAATATGAGTTCCATTGTGGAAACCAATGTTGCACAGACAGCTTAAAATATCAACAAAGTGGGTGCAGTAGTAATAACGTTCATCGGGTGTTGGGCAGATGGGGGGGAGGAGGGGATGAGTATATACACACCTAATGAGTGCGGTGCGTACTGTCTGGGGGATGGACATGCTTGAAGCTCTGACTCGGGTGGAGCAAGGGCAATAAATATACCATAACCTAAACATCCGTACCCCCATAATATGCTGAAATTAAAAAAAAAATCAGCAAAGTTTTTGGGAAGGATGTGGCTAATGAACACACAGTAGGTTGATGGTTTGAGAAGTTCCGTGATTTTAATCTTGAAAATGAGCCACGTGGCGACCTGAAACCCAGGTGGATAATGATGAACTGAAAGCTGTAGTGGAAGCGAATTCATCTCAACCTATGCATGAATTAGCAGCAAGGTTGGAGGTCTCTATTCCAATGATATTGGATCGTTTGAAACAAACGGGCAAGGTAAAGAAGCTGGATAGATGGGTTCCGCATGAATTAAATGATCGTCAGAAGAGAAATCATCTGGAGGCTTGCCTTTCTTTGTTCTCACGACATAAAGGTGAACCATTTCTATTGTTACATGTGATGAAAAATGGATGCTTTTAGACAATCACAGGTGTGCTGCACAATGGTTGGATAAAGATGAAGTACCAAAACACAGTCAAAACCCAAATATGTACCAAAAAAAAAAAAAAACTAATGGTGTTTGTTTGGTGGTCCAGCACAGGTATTATCCACTACAGCTTCATGAAACCTGGTTAATTGATCACAGCGTATGTCCCCTGCAACCAATTGGATGAAATGATGAGTATGCTTGTGATTAAGCAGCCAAGATTGGTCAACAGAGACAAGTCACTCCTCTTGCAAGACAACGCTCCATCACTTGTTGCACAAACAATGCTGCTCAAACTATGCTGCACTTGGAAACTCTCTGTCATTCACCATATTCACCAGACCTTGCACCAACTGACTGCCACTTCTTCCAGGCTTTGGACCACTTCTTGCAAGGAAAAATATTCAATTCTCAACAAGCCGTGGAAAACTCCTTTCACATTTTTATCACCACTCGCTCTCCAGGCTTCTTTGCTGCTGGCATAAACAAGCTACCGTTAAGATGGCAGAACTGTGTTGACAGATTAGGTGCATATTTTGATTAATTGTACTGTTTCTTGTTTAAGATATAATAAAATACACTTTTGATTTGAAATCAGACATTTCACATTTAATGACCTAAAAGTGGTTTACGTATCCAAGCTGCCTTTCCTGTTCTACTTGGTGGACTTAGCTACTTGGGAGCAAACCTCAGGACTAGGGCTCCCCCTTTTGTACAAGAGTAGGGGGCTCTTGGACTGTTGACAAGGGTGGAGCCCTGCTGCCTCAGGTGCCCTTCTTGGCCTTGCTGCCACCAAGGAGACATGAACATCTTAAAATGGTGATAGATGAACAAGAAAGTGAACAATATATTGCAAGAACTTATTTTTCCCAATTCAGTTGCTATTTATTTCTTGTTTATTTGAATGTCGTTACATTTCAGTTATATGGAATTTGCATGTGTGGTCAAAAATTTTCATGATGTCTTTGTTTAGGATGCCTTTTCTTGGTTGTTTTCCCTATTCTATGATCATTTAAATATTAGCCTATAGTTATCTCTAATTCCTTTATAGTTTTTTTTCTTACTCTTTGAAATCTTCAATAAATCTGAAAATTATTTTTATAAGGCTATAATAGAAATGGTAATTTCATTTTTCCTGATGTATATCAAATTGTCAATAGCATTTTAAATATCGTTATGCATTCACAAATTTGAGATGCCATAGGTATCATAAATTCACATACACATATGTACTTTTTCTGTTTTTGTTCTGTAGTCTGTTCCTTTGATTTTTTTTTTCCAATTTGTATTTTCTTAGTGCACTAGAATCAAAAAGAGTCACTGCTTCAATATTTTAGTTGTGGAATCAAAGATAAAAACATTCTTTTGCAATGCACCTGGTGTTGCAACACAGCCTATCATGCTCTGTGTTACATACTGGGGTATCAAATAAAACCAGACCTTTATCACAGTATGCAGTGGCCTATGGCTGAGGTTCTCAAATACCAGTGAAGCCTAAGAATGATTTTGGGTACATGCAAAAGGTGCAGATTCTCAACTGAGTTGCCAGGAATTTTTATACGATCAGTTTCCTGGGGCAATGAGACCCTAGGACCTGCACTTTTAATAAGTGTCCAAGCTTTTTTTTTCAGAGAACCAAGCCTTAAGAAACAATTTTTTGAGCTAAAGTTTGGTTGGTTTTTATAAATTCAAAAATCTAGTATATAGAGATGGTATTTGACTTTATTCTTGAAACTGCTTGATTTTATATCTGAGATGATTTAGCCTGTTCAAAATACTTTGTTTTGATATAGGGCATATAGCTAATTGTCATTCTAAACATAAAATTATTTCCAAGTTTGAATACAAGTTCTCTTGCATCTCTACAGATAATGCTAAGGCCAGGCACACCAATTTAGGTACATAGCTTAAGGAATGATCAAAAAAGGCTAAAACACACAACCTAACATCTTCTACTAGTTATCTGTGAATACTTGTAAGAAAAATCCATATGATCTATCCTATGGGATGAATTTTAGAGCATCTGGGTAGAAGTTAAAAAAATTTGGGGTTTGTTTTTTATTGTATTCCAATTGAAAAGTTATCTCAATGTCAGGAAGTGGTGTCCATAAAAATTTTAAGTTTTTAGAAAATATAATAAAGGGACAAAATATTGAATGTAAAGTCTACAAGTAAGCTGTAATTATGACCATCTGGGAGGGTATAGCTGATGAAGTATTACTTTTCAGAAAGAAGGAACTGAAATCCAAAGAAAGAAAATAGAAATTTATAATGACAGTGACAAAGTGAGCAGAGATAGAGGGATGGGGGAGAGACAGAGACAGAGAAAGAAAGAGAGGGAGAGAGAAAAGATTTAAGGGAGCTCACAGCAGATAAGAGAGCACACTTGGAGCAGCGTAGCTAGAGAATATGTTCATCATTAAATGAAGGGCATCAATGAAAACTGTAACATATACTGTTGTCAAAGAGAAATTGCATCGGGCAGAGTTAAACAGGCAAGGATGACTTTATCCAAGACTATGGCAACAGGGGAGAGAGATTGAACTCAATTTCCTTGCAACAAAGGACAGGAAAGTTTCTGAGTGGTGAGTGAACTAGTGGAAAGGTACTGGACAACCTTTGCAGAGAGGTTGATCAATGTGATTAGGCCATCTGTGTTTGCCAATTGGTGCTTATTATTGAGGTTTGACTTTTACACAGAGGCTGGGAGATCGTGGCACAATGTTTTTTATGATTGCATTTTAAAGGAATGGCTCTCAGGTTCTTGTAAAGACATTCCTGGGTTGTAAAACTGTCAAGAGGCTGGGAGTTAGATTTATATCTCAAAGGGGCAGAGAAAAGATTTACAGTGGAAAGTTTTCTAAAGTAAATGCTCTAAGAAAAGGGAAGTCAGTGGTCTGTAGTCAGGAAGAAACCTCTTTAAAGTTTAGTCAAACAGAGGGGAATAGTAAAGGCTTCTTGGTCACTATCCCTTTGATTAGTTCTATCAGCCTAGGCTGCATAGCCTGGTAGTTAGTGGTGAAAACAGAGAAGACATGAATGTCAGCAGAGACTCAATGTCTACTCAAGGTAAAGCAAATCTCAGCATTGGTATCCAGGAATGTTGATAGCAAGGAAGCCTTTTACATAAAGTTACAGAGATGAGGAAAGGGAATCTGCTGTGTCTTTGAAGACGAACATTTGAGTTAAAGAAAAAAAAAAAGCACCAAGATTGTTAACGCTGAAGTTACACAGATAATTAACATATTTTAAAAGGCAAGGAACATTATCAAAACCCAAACTTTGCAACTGACAAATTTTGCTGCTGACATTCTCTGACTCTCCAAGAAGATAATCTCCATGTATTCATTCATCTATATTTTTATTACTCCAAGGGATTTATTTTTAATGATTTCGAACTAAAATAAAATCTTAAGCAACCAGGTTAACTGAATGGACATCCCTCTTTGCCAAGGGGACCCCAGAAATACCCCAAAGCTGAGTTGCTGGCCATGAGAAGAGAGGTCAGATATGCCTCTCCATGTCCCCCTCCTTTCTTGGGGTATCCTTCCTAACTCATTAACAGGCCTAAGGCTATACGAGACAAAGCTTAAACCACACGTACAGGTCATCAATTTACTTAACAGATCGTGTGAGTCTGGGTATATGTCTGGTGGCTTGTGTCTGATTAACAGACTTTCTTATCTTAACTTGAAGCATTCCAAGTCTTTAGACAAAGCTTCATTTCTTTAGCCAATCACAAATCAAAGAATCTTTAAACCCACCTATAACCTGTAATGCTCCACATTGAGATGTCCTGCTTTTTCAGGCCAAACTAATGTATACCTCCCATGTATTGATTTATGATTTTATGTGTAATTCCCATCTCCCTGAAATGTATAGAATCAAACTGTAACCCAGCATGGTGAGACTGCTTGCTCAAGGCTTCTTGGGTGTGGCTCTTTGGGCCATGGTCATGTATATTTGGCTCAGAATAAACTTCTTTAAATTATTTTATAGAGTTTGGGTTATTTTCTGTTGATGTGATCATACATCAGATATATTTAAATTTATTAATTAATGAAGGAAGCCATAAGATGTTATGATCAATTCAAATGAAAATTCATATAATTTTCTTATATATTGACAAAAAAAGTTGGAAATAAGTTTATAAGTAGATACAACCCTGTTGAATATTTGTAGGGACATAATGAAGAACATTCCATAGGACAACATTCAGCATTTATTTGCAATATGTGGACAAGTTTGCATTATTAAAAGTTTTCCACTAATAACAGGGTTATAAAATAGCTCGAAGGCAATAAAAGAGTGGGTCCACATAAAGTCTAGCATATAGGTATGCTAGACAAATTGAAAAACCCTACAGAGGAGGGGGGATGATAATCCCAAACTTAGATTAATATAGTTATTATAAACAACAAGTAGAGAACAAGAACAAGAGAAGTAGAAAACAAAATAGGTATATAGTTCTCCTTACTAATTAATAAAGGTGATAGTTTTCCTCATGATACCAACAAAAAACAGGCTTGGTACATATATTACTTATTTTGCCCCTTGCCATATACATTGAGCTTCTTTGCAAATAGACTCAAACCTTCTTTTGCTGTCTTATCTGTCATTCTTTGGAGTTAGGTGCTGGGTACACACTCTGCGTATTTGAGCTTTCTCTGTGTAGCCAACACCCTCCTCCCTGCCCAACATTCCCACCCCATATATCCTTTATAATACTGCACTGTCTTGAAAAATTCTATTTTTAATTTCCTATACAGACCTTGAAATATCCTTATTGCTCAATTATCTATGCATTTTAAATAAGTATGGTGATAAGCAATGTATGATTGGCAATTGTCTCACATTTAAATCAGAAAAATAATTTTTTTTCTATAGAGTTATATTCCATTGGGATGAGAAAAAAGTTCCTTAATTCAATATAGGTGAAGTTTCTTGAATAAGTGTTATATTTATATTTAAAAAACTTCCAGTGCTGTTGAAAGAATAATTACTGTTGAACATTTTTACATACACTTGACAGTAAACAACTATTTTTATTAACACTAACCTTGATATCTCTTTCAGTGATTTAGAAAAGGATTCAGTGCTTGATTATGGAATAATGGAAGTACATCTTAAATTTTTTCAGGGTTACTTAACAAATAACACACAAACTAGTGAGAGAATTTATTTAATTAGAATAATTACAACGCTTAGAGTCCTATGACACTTGATAAATGTATCTTTCTGAAACTTTCTTCTTTGCTCTAATTGCTTCTATTTTCTTTTATCTTTACTTTTCATACTTAAAATCATGTTTAAAATAATAATAATAACACATGTTTACTATAGCAACATAAGAAGGGAAGAAAAATGTCTGTTTTATTTTTATCAGTTAGGCATGCTTGGAAATACAAACAGAAAACCTTACTGCTAGGATTTAAATGTGTCCCCTACAAAATTTATGCACTGGACACTTAAATCCCAATGCAACAGTGTTGGGAGGTGGGGCCTTTTGGGAGGTGTTGAGATCATGCAGGCTCTGACCTTATGAAGGGATTGATGCCTCTGAGGAAAGGGCTTTGGGGGGTAGATTTGCCCTTTCTACTGCTCTTCTGCCATGTGAGGACACAGAATTCCTCTCTTTCCTGTCCTTCTACCTTCTGCCCTGGAAGGATGCAGTAAGAAGGCCCACACCACATGCTGGTACCTTGACTTGGACGTCCAGCCTCTAGAACTATGAGAGAATAAATAAATACATCTATTCTTTATGAAATACCCATTCTCAGGTACTCTGTTAGAGCAGCACAAAATGAACTAAGACACCTACTAATAATGATAAATAGGAGTTTATTTTTCTCACATACCCAGGAGCTTTCACATAAGCAGTGGCCAGCCTCGATCCTATCTCTATTGCAGAGGCAATTCTTTCGGTGTGTTTCTCGTGGTTACAATATGATTGCTGAAGTTCCAAGAATCATGTTTGAGTTTAAGGCATAAAAAGAGGAGGAAAAGCAGAGCTAGCTGTCTCCATCTGTTTCATGCTGAGGCCAAAAGATTTCTCAGAATGCCCCCAGCAGACTTTCCCTTTGCCTTGTTGACAGGAACTTGGTTACATGGACATGCCCAACAGCAGGCCAGGCTTAGTAAGGCAATGACTGACTTGCCAGCCAGTAGAGTGAGAGCAAGGGATGCAGGGGCGTGGGGAATGGTTTTGCGAGGCCTTCCCTTCTTTCTGTGAGTCCCACTTCCCTGATGTTAACCCTTTGGTGTGTACACACACACACACACACACACACACACACACGTACTTCTGTGCACATGTTACATTTCATTAATAATAAAAATAGAGTAATATCTGACATATTACTCTCCCACTTTTTTCCCTACATATTGCCTTCTCTATGTAATATAAAGATATTCGTATGTATATATGATATATATTAGATTAACAAATATAGTTTGTGTGGTATAATATATAAAAGGATATATGTAAAGGATTTCCAAGTCTGTCTCTTGGAACATATATACACATATACTACATATATATGTATATATAAAATATTATGTATATGTTTGTGCACATACGAACAGCAAATATTTGTTTTTACGTATGTGTTTCATATGTGTGTATACATATATGTGTATCTCTACATACATATATACCTTAGTGGATTCATTCAGATGCGCTATTTTTTTCTGTGCTCAATTTCTTTTTTTTTATTTCAAAATATTAATTAAGGAGGTACAAGTGTTTTTGCTGCATGGATATCTTGTATAATGCTTAAGTCAGGGCTTACGGTGTGCCCGTCACTAGAATACCATTGTACCCCACAGGTAAGTTTTTACATCGTGCCCCCTTCCCACTCTCCCCACTTTTTGGTTTCTCATGTCCTTTATATAGTTCGTGCCCATGTGTACCCATCTATTAACTTCCACCTATTAATGAGAATGAGAACATACAGTGTTTGGTTTTCCATTCCTGAGATACTTCACTTAGGATAGTGGTCTTCAGTTCACTCCATGTTGCTGCTGATGACATTATTTCATTCCTTTTTATGGCTGAGTAGTACTCCATGGCATTGTCTATCTATCTATACACACACACACACACACACACACACACACACACACACACATGTATATATATATGTGGTACATTTTCTTTATCCACTCATCAGTTGATTCCCTATCTTTGCTATTGTGAATTGTGCTGCAATAAACATTCGAGTGTAGGTGTCTTTTTATAAAATGACTTCTTTTCCTTTGAGTAGATACCGAGTTGTCAGATTACTGGATGGAATAGTAACTCTACTTTTAGTTCATTGACAAATCTCCATACTGATTTCCATAGAGGTTGCACAAGTTTATATTTCCACCAGTAGTATATAAGTGTTCCCTTTTCACTGCAATCACACCAACATATGTTGTTTTTTGATTTTTTTCAGTAATGGCCATTGGGGAATCTCCATGCTGTTTTCCATAGAGTTTGTAGTAATTCACAGTCCCACCCACAGTGTATAATTGTTCCTTTCTCTCTGCATCCATGCCAGCATCTGTTGTTTTGTGACTTTTTAATAGTGGTCATTCTGATAGAGGAAAAGTGG
>RJWJ010021815.1:0-27498 GCA_004363605.1 Indri indri | reverse complement strand
GCAAAAGAGAAGGCACTCCTTGTAAACTGCCAGATTGTATACCTGATTGTTAAAGACTGCCAAATTTTTAAAGCAGACAAAACCCTACTTCTTATATTCATGAGAAGTATTTATCCCACCAGAAAGATGTGCAGGGTAATATCACCTTGAATTTATAATAACCGACTATTATCAAAATACTTTATTATTCCCTATACAGTAGGAAAGTCCAGGCAAGTTTTGGTAGTATCGTTTTACAGATGAGGAAAATAGGGATCTGTCATGGTAAAAGCTTGTCAAAGGTGACATAACTAATAAAAGTGACAGAGGTAGGAACTAGATCATCAAATTTTGGTCCCAGTATTCTTTCACCATGCCTTCCTGCCTTCTGACATTAGTGTCTACAAAGCAACTACTTACTTCTTACCAGCTACCCCTCAGAGAGCCTTGTGTTAGCCCAAAATGAACTTGTTGTATAAAATCAATAACACTATTAATACATCGTAGGCTTTTTAGTGAAATGAATTTATAAGCCTAATAATTAAAGATTATTTCTATTTTAACCCAGTTCTTTTTTTCCAGGAAAACAACACCACAGCAATTTATACAAATAAAATTGAATAATGCTTGCACACAAACCCCTGTAATTTATAAGACAGTATATTTTCAAGAAATTTGCAATCATGCTAACCGAAACTAAATTTCTAAAGCCATCTACTTTCTTCTGAATTTGCCTTAAAACACACTGTTTTACTTTAAGGCAATCTTAAAACAGAGTTGTAAACATGTAGAGTGTGAATAAAATGATCATTGTTTATGATGAGGTTTGTAACAGAATTATTTGCAGTCAAGAATTTATCTTTAAATGCTCTGTAAGAAGTTAATATAGAATTAACAATCAAACAATTCAAGTGGTGGTCGGGGGAGTTTATTTTAGTTTCTCATTTAAAATATACTTAAAAGATTAAAAATGTGTCGGTGTACTGAACAAAATTAGCTTAGTCAAGTTTAATTGACAGAAATATGGAAAATTATATTGAATAAAAGTGAAAATTGGATTACATGTAAACTTTTTCAGGCGAAGTTCTACACCATGTGAAGGCACTCTGTTTTCCCGAAAGCAACTGATATGAAGAGCTCTATTCACAAGTTTCAATGCAATGGATATCTCTTATAAGCTTCAGAGAAACATTTAAAATTGATGGAGCAATAAACAGCTAATGCTAGTGTATGTGAGTGTGTGCTTATGTGAGAGAGAGAGAGAGAGAGAGAGAGAGAGAGAGAGACAGAGAGAGAGAGACAGAGAGAGAGAGAGAGAAAAGAAGGGGAGTGAGAGAGGGAGCACAGAAGATACCCATATGAGAAAAACACCGTATCTACATTCCAGGAACTTAAATCTTACCCACATCAGTTCTTTAGGATGTTCAGCCCAGAACAATGCAAATTATCCTTCAACAGACCAATGTTTTAATGTAGGTTATCTTTTCTTTTTTTGTCAAAGAATAAGCAGTCTTTTATTCTACAAAGAATATGTATACTTATCATAAATTATATTAAGAAGTAGCATTTAGATATTTTGACTTTTGTATAGTGTACTAAATACTTTAATTTGCCTCATGTACAATTTAAATTAAGGAGTTCATCAGCACACTGGTAGAATTACAACTAGATTTCATTTTCAACAGCAAAATTCATTTGGCCACACTGTAAGTTATAAAAGCATACAAATAAATAATATTAAAATGGCTCCCTCTTTCATTCATAATTTCAATAGTTAGATGTGCTCTCTCAGGAAATAAGTTGAAGACAGACAAATTCTGAATCAGAGGCATTTCACTTTGTGATCCTCTAGTTCATTAAAAGGAATTTGAAATGAATGTAAACAAAAATAATTATTTGAAAATCTTGGCCTAAATAAAAATGTTTTGCCTTGAACATCTTAGTAAGCCTGTGGGATATATGAACAGATTTATGAATAAATTAATAACATATTTTACAAGGTAAAAAACATTTAAATTTGAGCTTGAAAATCTTGATCTGGGTACTTTGTCAAGAAGGTTACCTAAAATCTGTTAAATTTATGTAATCATATTACTGTACATTTCAGTACTATGAGCAAGTAGGATTGGTATTTGCAGCAAGTAGGATTTACCTTTTCATTCAGTTAACTGGTGATTATAGACCTAAATCAACCCGTCTTCTTTTCGGTTCCCTCTTGCCTGTTGTGACAGCAGTCTAATAGAAGTTTGCATTATATTATAAATTCCTGTAGAACTTCTTCTATACTTAGTACATATTCATAGTCAAATCAAATTTTCATGTGTAATCCTAGTTCTATAGATTTAAAAATGACATTAATGTTTACAAGTAGTTCATTAATAGTTTATAGTGAAGTATTAGTTAATTGGAGGGCTTATATTGTTGCACACTCAGCTCTGTGTTTTCAATGTTCTCTCAATAGGAATTGAAAGTATGTCTTCAGAAGGTTTTTGTTAGAAGGATTTAAAGGGTTAATTTTCCAGATTCATGGAAAAGTACTGAGTTGGGGATATGTGGGCATTTGAAAAAGAACAAAGTACCAATCCTAGTCAGAAAGTATATACTACAGCTGTATTGCAATCTGGCAAAACAACTGTGCCCTATTATGTGAATAAACCAAAAATATCATTCTGTGATGTGGGTATTTCCGGCATCCCTTCTTGTAAATAGAATCCACCACCCACAATGCATTGTACTTACTTCTTCTGAAATATGTAAATGTGATGTACAGTAATCACACACAGAGTGTTTGGGTGGTATCACCTAACGTGTGGGCTGGGCACAATTTACAATGCATTTTGGATTTGTATTCATCTAAAAATAGTATGGTATTGCTTTTGATAACACTCATAATGGAATGGTTTTGCTTCCCCAGTGGGTTTTCATTTAGAACAGGAAAAGTGCTAGATTATGATAACGTAAGGAAACAAAGCTAAGGTTTATTCCAGGGAAGAAAATGGGTTGCTAGTCTTATTGAACTGGTCTTGTTGATCTTAAGGAAAAAATAAATAAGTAAAGAAGAACCTCTTTCAATAGAATGCCATTTAAATTGATTTATTAGGTGTAGCATTAATGGAATGGAATCATAAAAATACCATGTGTTAGCATTGCCCTGCATGTCCCGTGGCCTTCATTAGTTTACAGGAAGCTCAGTGGAAACTTGAAAATGCTAACAGAAAAATGACAGAAATCAGTTATGCTGTCCTCTGGTTTTGCTTTAAAATAATAACAATAATAAAAGTTTGGTTCAGGCATCCATTTACATATGAAAAGTGAAGAACACCCAGCTAGGCAGAATAGCAAAGCCAAGATATAGCAAGCAATGTTTAAGAGAAAGAGCCCCGGCTGTAAATGTGCACAATATTCCACATTATATACATGTCATTTCTGAGTACTGTTGGAACGATGCGGTGTCAAATCTGTATGACAGATTGAGGTGAAAGCTGGGAAGAGAGAGCTTGTGAAAAAACAGCCCTGACTGAGTGGGGCATCCTATAGGATTTATCCTGCAGGCTATAAGTAACCAGTTTCATCACATAAAAGGAAGAGTAGAACAGGGATAATTGTCTACTAATTTAACTAGCTCATTTGGTCAACGTATTATTTAAATTGTATTCAGGTGTAACAATGCCATCTAGTGACGAGATTCTAAACTGATCTTTTCACTGTTAAATCTTGGTTAAGGTTGGAAGGCAAGCGTTTAGCTATTATATAACTTTGACTTAAAATTCTATGAAATAATAGGGCACTCCCAATAGCCTTTTTAGTGTTAGATAAATTATCCATATGAGGTAACACAGAGAACAAAATGAACACCCCCCCCCCTTTTTTTACCTTTTTTTATGCAGGCTCATTTTTATGTGGGAAGTTCACGTTCAATAGTAAAACATCCTATGAGTTTCCATCAGCCTGTGACCTGAGTTTATAGAATCTCTGATATTTGCTCATTCAATAGATCTTTACAATCAATTGTACTGACAGCATATCTTATATTTAATCTTTGCTTTTTAAAAAGTCTTCATAAAACTATATGCTAACCAAACTATCATTACATACTTTTCTCTTTTGCCCTTCTTCACTTTTTTGCTTCCAACATAAAGCCAGCTCCTCTAAAGAATGGA
The DNA here is from genome assembly GCA_004363605.1 of Indri indri. NCBI lineage: Eukaryota > Metazoa > Chordata > Mammalia > Primates > Indriidae > Indri > Indri indri. Next base: position 23,359 of record RJWJ010021815.1, on the reverse strand, counting down.
GGTCAAAGTTCTTCAAGATCATAATTCATGTCACCCCACAGCAACAATCACTTATCCTATGGTCCTGTAACAACTTGAAAGCGTCTTATAACTTTATTGGGAGAAATACGAATTTACAGTAATGCGCATTGCAACTGTAATTGTTTGCCTGAAATTTGGGCAAATGTGATTTAAGAACAAGAACTGAAATAGGAAGTGGGAATAGATTTTAGGAATCTTTGCCACTAGTTAATTATACAAGCTTGAATTTAGAAGTCAGGTTCTTTGGCCTCAGTTTCCTCTGTAAAATGTGGGAATTGGACAAAGTCATCTCTAATACACTTTTCAACTACAAACTTCTGGGCCTTTTAAGTAGTTGATGAATGAAACTGCCAAAGAAATGGAAAGACAGGCAGAGGTGAACTTGCTCTATGGATTGGTCTTTGTGGGTGTGCTCTATACTCTGAACTCTCCTCATTAGATATTTAACAAAGTGTGTTTTTTGATAGATTATCCTAAATACCTTTAGCATATTTTATATAGGAAAGAGGCAGAGGAAGGGAAGACATCCCAATGCAGGATAAAAATGCATAGCATTTAAAATATTGCTCCATATCAATATTTATATCAGCTACATACTAAAGTGTTTTATGTAAATATATGACAAAAAAAATAGCCCAGAGTTATGGTATAAAGATTTTTCATGCCCCTCTTTCTTCCCACTCAAAGCTCAATAATTACATTGTACCCTTTTTTTCTTTCATGGAGGAAAAAAATGTTATATTCCAATCCCTAAATTTCAAATGATGTTCCAAAATTTTGTCAACTGTCTAATATGTAGTTTTTTAGAACAGAAAAAGGTGCTACCTGTTGCCATGGAAACATACATATATTTTAGTTTATATGTAGAAAAATTAAAATATCCATATTTCGATATTAATAAACTGATACTAAGACTCCTCTTCATTTCTGATACTTAAATTGAAAGATCAAAATTATTTTTTCTCAAAAACTAAAGGTCATTCTTTCTACACAGTATTTCTTTTCTTTTTCTGGAAGTTTTAGTATACATCTTTCACCTTCTCCACCAAAATAACTATACCATATTAAAATAAATAGTAAATTTTCTTCCGTTTAAATATTACAAAGGAAATTATTTTTAGTATATTGTGATTATTTACCTATTTATTCCAAAATTATTACTAAAAGAATAGGTGACTGGAAGTCAAAATTATTTATCGTATATAGAAAATTAAGAAACACTGAGAGCAAAATTTGGGAAATTACTGCCCTAAATCCCAGTCAAGGATAAAGACCAATTATTAATATGATAAGGAGATATGCAATGCGGTCTAAAACAATGTTATGGGCATACTTGATATTCATAATAAATATTTTCTTTGAAAACATTCATAAACTAAATTATGTATCATTAAAGAAAATCATGAATAAAAATCAAGACTCCTTTTATATTTTAAATTCACTTTTTACACTTTTATTCTTTTTTTTCTGTGTGTGCTCTTTCTTTTTCTCTTTCCTCCTCTTTCTTCTCTTTTCTCTCTCCTCTCTTCTCTTTTTCCTTGATTTTTTTTCCTATAGTGGTTATTCTTGCATAATTCTAGGTAAAAAATATAATTTTATTGGTAAATTGTCTGATTTTATGAATTTACTGACTTTATTATTTTTTTTTGGCCTGAGCTAGAATAACAATTTTAGATCCATAAAATTTTGCATAATAAAACAATACATGTGAAGAACTTTGATTTCTTTGGAAGAAAAGATTTGTTCATGGTCATTAAATATTATCATTTGATAACCTGCCAGGTCTTATAAGTCTTTGTTTTCTTTTTCTTTTTTTCTTCTTTTTCGTTTGGTCAGAGTTTCTTTTTGCTTTGATACATGTCAGTTTATTTCCACAAATTGTTCACAACAATACAAAACTGGCTGATAATTAGTTCATTAACATATTTTACAAATATTTACTATAATCAAATCTACCTTCTAAAATCTCAATATAAGTTATAATAAATATTGAGACACTTTCAAGAATCACAGCCTCTCTGTTGCTGGTCCATTGATGTAGTGCCTAATTACTATTAAATTTACTGTTTATTTCACCTAAACTTTTCTATGGTTATAACAACACGACCTTGATTTAACTAATTAAAAAGTAGAAAAATCAATAAAACAACTAGATTTTCTTCGACACATTGCCAAAAAAAGATGTCTAACTTCGTGTGTGTGTATTTTTTTAAAACCTGATCTCGACTGTTATTTGAGTGAACTGATAATATTGATTAGTTGCAGTTTTGTGAGGTAGACAGAACCTGTATATTACAGACTCATGTGACTAAACAAAGACCTAGCTTATCTCTGAAGGGTGTGTTTATACATTGCTAAACTACTCAATTGATTCAGTAGAATCAACAGAGAAAAGAATTATACATCTCATATATTTGGCTTCAAGATGACAAAGAAATGTGTTTACTGGAAAATTTTTCAATATTACACCAATTATTTTTTACATTATTTGAAAATATTACTAACATATAATAAGAAAAAGAAGAGGTGCTAAAATAACTAACAAAATAAATTTTATAAACATGAATAATTTAGTCAAAGAAGTCCCTTGCCATCATCATCCTGAGATTCAATCACTGGACAAAGATGTCAAGGGTATTTCCTTTAGTTATGTAAAATAAATTTAATCAACAATGAGTGCTATGAAGTTGAAAATGATATATATACTAACAACCTGTAAGTTCTGAAATCATATATTCTATTATTTAATTTCTGAAATAATAAATTTTATTATTTAAATTAAATATTATCAATATATTTTCCTTGTGATTGACTTCTTAGGCTTGTATTCTTAAGAAAATGTAAAAAAAAATTCCTAAGAAAAAGAAAATATTTTAGTTTCTGTTTTATTTGTATGTTAAAAATTTTTGTGACTTTCTAAGACACTGAAATAAGACTAAATTTTGCTATTAAAACAGCAAAATTGTGACAGAAAAAATTTGTTCCTTTTGTTTTGTTTTTTGGATTCATTTAACGACTCAGCCGGCCAAAAATTGTATGAGCAAAAGGAGTCTACACTGTTAACTAATCACAACATGAACAATTCAACAACATGATACAGGAAGCAACTTTTTTTTTTTTTAAATAAAAGCATATCAATGAATAGTTAAAATAAATTATGTTATTATTTCTTCATCTTTAACATTTTAATTTATTATAAACTAATTTGATTTGATAGCATACCTCATCATTTCTTTCACTGATCATTTTTTCTTTTCTCTTTTCCTTTTTCCCTACAAAACTAAAAGTAATATAAAAAAAAAACTATCGAGTAAACTGTATTTTGTTGTTACTTTTCAAATAGTGGTTATATATTAGTAATAACTTTAAAATATTATATATGGGGAAAATATCAATAACTTAGTCAATGAAAGATTCTAGAAAAATTCTATGGGAGTATGTTATAAAAGGTTAAAATATACAAGATTTTACAGAAAAAATATGTTAATGAACTATGATTCAAGTTTAAATGATTCTAATAAATGGCCTTAAAAATAAACTTTCAGTTTCTTATAAGTTTCCATTGCTTTATTATGCTAATAAAACTGTCTTAGGTTAAGAATGCTTAGACTGTATAGCCTTTCATGGACAGATTTTTTATACTTTGGCTCCATCTAGTAGAAACCAAAGAAATTACTTGAAGGTGTGACTTCCAGTATCATAGGGCTTAGAGCTGCCTTTGATGCTAATGAAAAATAAAACAAAGCATGGCAAATAAAATGCATTTAGTATGTTACATCATGTTATTATTTGAAAACATAAGCTACTATTCTATTTTGTGTATGCTCTTTTCCTACAGTAAGTTAATTGGTTACCACTTCAGAAAACTCAGGATTTTGCCATGTTAAATTTTGGAGGGGATACAAATATTTTTACTTCTTATTCCACTACTTACCCCTCCCAGATTCTGAATTTATAACAGTGGAATCAAGGCGATTCAAGACAGAAGGAAAAAAGTACTTTTACTACATTTCCAATTCAGCGTGAACTAGCTGAGATGTGTATACACAGGACATGGAAGCTTGTATAAAGTTCACCTTGGATGAAGAACAGGTATGAGCTAAATTTTAGTAATGGGTAATCAAAGGAAAATTACAGAGTTTTTCATATGTTTTATAAAAATTACCAGTACCATAACAGTCCTTGAATTCTCATATAAAAAAACATTTTTCTCCCCTTTTTATTTATTTATTTTTCTTTCTTGAAGGTCACAGTAGTTCCTTGACTGGTAAAACTACGATATCTGCAACAGGATGTGTGTTTTCTGTAATTGCTTTAAACAGGTAAACACCAGTGCTCTAATCAAAATGACGATTCAATCTAAACAGAAAACTATTTTTTTCCAAGAGAACATGTAGCGTTTAACAAACAACCTCCTTAAGGTTGTAAAGGAATGGATAATTTAAAGTAGCTAATAGGAATGACAATGTTAGTTGTACGGCTTCAAATCTAATTGCCAATAAGAAAATCTCTGTAGATTTACGACCTGAAATAAACTTTCCACATGGGCAGCTAAACTAACCTGCCACAAAGCCAATTCAATCACTGCTGACGCTTTCACCATCAACACCGATCATTGCCGCTCAATCAGTTGTGTCATGAACAGCCATTGATTTCAAGATGGTGAAACTGATTGGACCACCATGAAATGGTCCAACTGGTTAGTGTCTATGCACATGGCCATACTTTGCTTATTGGTGGGAAGCTTAGTGAAATTCAGAGATGTGACTAGTGAACCGGTTGACTATTTAAAATTGCAACGTAGTCTCCTGAGTAGAGAGAAGGTCATTTCTCTTGAAAGAAAAACTTTTTGAAAAACACAGTGGCTATGTAAAGTTATGCCACTCTCAATTTGATTTCTAATGGCTTTTTAAAAAATAAGCTTTTAATTTTAGAACAGTTTTAGGCTTATATAAATATTGTGAAGGAAATGCAGAGTCCCCACATTCGCACACCCAATTTCCCTGATTACATTAGCATAGTACACTTTTTGCAATTAATGAACCAATATTGATAATTTTTATTAGCTAAAAGTCCATACTTATTTTCAGATTTTCTTAGATTTTATTTAATGCCCCTTCTCTGTTCCAAGATCCCTTTTGGTCTTCATGTGTCCTTCGGGCTCATCTTGGCTGTGAAAGTTTCACAGAATTCTCTTGTTTTTGATGACCTTGACAGTTTTAAGAAGCATTGGTGAGGTGTTTTATAGAATGTTCCTCACTTGGGATTTGTCTGGTGTTTTTTTCATCATGATTAGACTGGAGTTATGTATTCTTGTGAAGAAGACCAGAGAGGTAAAGTGATATTTTCGTTACATCATGTTACGATTACATACTATCAACATGACTTATCACTGTTGATATTAACCTTGTCACCTTGCCCAGAAAGTGTCAGGTTTCTCCACTCTGCAGTTGCTCTCCCCTCCTCACCTTTCCATATGGTACTCTTTGGAAGGAAGTCACTCTGTGGAGCCCACAACTTAATGTGTGGAAAGTTAAGCTCCACCTCCTTGATGATGGAGTATCTGTATAAATAGTTTGGCATTCTTCTGCATGGGAGATTTGTTTATTCTCCTTCATTCATTTATTTATTAAATCATTTATTTAGATTACTGTGGGATTGTGGATATTTATTTTATTCAACTTGAATTTTAGGTTGTTAAACTGTAAGGAGTAAACACTAATTGGTAATAAAATTGTGAACATGGAGAATGCTTTGCAACATAGGTGATTGTTATGAAAATGTAAAATTACAGATTTTTACAATTATGAATATTTCCTGAACAACAAATAGATTCATAAAATTTCCTCTAATTTGCTCAATTGTTATTAAAAATTTTCATCAATTTGAATCATAAAATTAAATTTTATTAAAAAGGTTTTTTTCACCCTTTGTCAGTGTTATCTATGAGGTTTTCTTTTTCTGCTTCTATGTATTCTTTTTAGGTTTTGATGCCACCTAACTTACTATAAGTTGCTATTTATAAATCAACTTTTTGGCAATAAAACAGATATAACCACTCAAGTCATTTAAATTTACAGTATCCTGCCTTCAAATGTTTGACACAAACTATGTAAAAAAAATACCTTTGAATCATATCAAAATGGAAGAGAAAAGAAATGTTAAAAGAAATACTTCATAATAAAACATCCCAATATACTGTCTTCGAGCTAAAAACTGATAATCATCAATGGACATTTCTTTTTGTCACTATGAAAATGACTAATGCATATGTAAAAAATTCTTAACAATTCAGAATTCTATAAAATAAAAGTTACTCTACTCTTAGACCCATTCTCTAAGGTTAATATTTTATGCCATTTTTGTTACTGTTAGTTCTTTGGATTTTCATCAAATTCTAAATACTATGTTTTACCTCTACTTCTCTTTCTACCTAATACAGGCGGGATTTACTGGATGACGGATTAAAGAATTAAGCATATTTATACTACCTCCTTTCTTCTGCAAACCTTTAGTTTTCACATTTGCCATCTTTTCTCTGAAGATACTTAACATATATTTCTGGAACTATCAACTTTTGCCTGTGTAATCCTCACTGTGTCAGCCAAGAACTGGCCCATCTCTATTTTCTCCACACCTGTTCAATACACTCTCACCTCTTGAGAGTTTTCAGGTATACAATTACTTCAGGTTTCAAGGTTATAGAATTTATGATTCACCTAAAATATAGGTAAAACTTCAATAACCTATGTTTATAAGTTGATTGTAATAATTAAAAAGGAATAAAGCACATTTATAATATAAAGATCATTTTATCACTCCTTATAGCAATACCAAACACTGTTTGACCTACGAAAAAATGAAACATAGTCTTTGTCATTAAGGGTGAATCATTCAAAAGAGAAAGTTCCGAGTGTCAAGTTTCAACCAATTCTTAAGTTCTAATTATTGAATCAAATCACATTATGGTTTTATTTGCTTTGTAGTAGCATCGTGTTTTCATTGTAAAGCATTTCTTTTTACTTTGAGTTCCTCATTCCCTCTGTCTCTTTCTTTTTCCTAGGTGTGTGACTGAGTAGGCATAGGAAAGTCTTTAGTTTTCTTAACCCTAGACAAGAAATTCCCAAAGCTTTTCTACCTAAATTTTGATTCTAATTTGCGTGAATCTTTTTTCACATATCTATATATAGGTCTCCCTATTCATTGAAAAAAATACTTAGTTCCAGAAGAAAGTTAAAAGAATTACTTATAACTTTATCAAATACAAATTACTATTAATCATAGCAAATTTTACTATTTTGTATACATATTTTCAGATATTCTGATTGTTTATGTTGAGAACGAAGGATAGATAGCTACTGATATAGAAATATCAATAGATATAAAATGTCAACAGATACAAACTCTATTTAAAAGTAGATATAAAAAAATAAATAAAAGTATATCTATATTAAATGCACTTTAATTAAAAGGATTCTGAGAAGATGGAGGCAGTGGCAAATCAGAACCATTCTTGAATCTTTCGGAATTCACACACACATATACACAGCAAAAAAAAGATCACATAGAAAAAAATACTAAAACTTACAGGCATTTAAGACAAACTAGATGTCAAGATTTCTCCAGAACCATCCCCCGCTACAACCAAATTAACAGGTGAGACAAATCAGCACAGTCACAAGATTATACATCCAAAAATTTTAATTTATTAGCATTTGACTAACTGGGTGGAAAGTAGAAAGAAAAGCTAGGGACATAGAGGTCAGTTTAGAATCTTTCAGAGAGATGATTAAAACCATGAGGACTGGACTGTGTTAGGGGCAGGGGAAAGAGGGATGGTAAAAAACAAAATAAGCACTTAGTAAATGTTTAATGATTTTTATAAGCAAAGTCTGTGAAATTTACATCTAATTGAATAAAGTAGGTAAAGGAGATTAAAGCAAAAACCGAAATCGACCATTTCGGTTGGCCCTGTTACAGAAAAGACATATTTTGGCAGAAAATGCTTCCTCAGGAAAGCAAAGCCCATCAGTTTCAGTGAAGCATTTCTGTTAATAACTTGTCAGAGGGAAACGGTGTGGATGTTAGGTATCCATGCCAACATGTGCCAGCTTCTCACTTCTCAGAATATTTTGCCAAGGTATAGATATAGAATGATTTCAGACTTTCACAGGCGAGGGAAAATGGACTGAAACAAAGATTCCAAAAATTTAGGCCATTGCATTCTTATCTTAACATTAAATCTAGAGTCATTCACTTTATTTCATCTATGACATTTTTTCACAGTTGTTTTTAATTGACCTGCAATGTATCCATTTACTTAATGAACAATTATCAACTTTTTTTTCTTAATCGATCCACACTGTGCTTTGGCAGTAGGGATCCACCCTGTGCAACTTGTGCTAATTAGACTATGGTGGCTTTTTAAAAATAAAATATTTTACTGCCATCTCCTGGCAGAAGGTTGTAATAACTCTAGAAATCTAAAATGATTAGGAATGTGAATGCTGTATCCTGGAGCTGTTCAAAGTAACTGTAAGCTTTAGTCCTGATAGACCTGTGTGTATAAATGAGGCGCCGTTTGCTGGTAAATGTGTTCCTATACTTCCCACAACCAGTGTCATGCGATCCCACTTGCAGATTTAACTTTACTCTAAGAAAGAGACTCTCCTTGACTGTATTTACACAGTTAGGTGTTTACTCATGGTACATTCAGTTATGTCCAGGAAACAGAGCCACATGCTGAGAATATGTTTGCAAGGTCTCAGCCCTGCTTGAAGGGGGAATGTTAAATAAAAAAACAATGGAAAAAAAACCAGGATCTTGGGAACAAAATGTGTACCAGATTACATGCTGAGGAACAAAATACTGCTGCTGAGCCCACAACTCATAAATGCCTGCTGCCCTTGGAAGAGAGTAGTGCTGGGCCACTAGCGCTGCTACTGCTAGGAAGACCAAGGAAGACCAAGCCTCTGTAATTTTAAGTTTTGTAAGGCTGTTTGTTTTTTACCCACTGACTCAATGTTTTCTAACTTGCAAACTGTTGGAAAACTTTCCTCAAATAAAATTTTACAGAAGATCCCAGTTTAGATAGCAGGATAAGTTTGTGGGTGAAGACAAGGTTAGAACAGAAGAGCAAAGCCTTGTCTGCTCACCCCATTTTCCATTGCCCTCTGCCTGTGGAAACTGCTAGTCCCGGGTCTTCTCTTAGCTCCAAAACAGATTGGAATCTATTACAAACCTCTTTTTTCTTTGGATTACTTTTACTCGTCTAATGTATTTATAGCTTCTATTTCCTGTGGAAAGTGATGAACATGTACTTGTAAAATAGTCTCTAAAGTACGCACACATTTTCACAGAATAGCTGGTTTTTTCCCCCTAGAACAGGAATCTATGAAGCAACCGTTTTAATTTGAATTGAATGGACAGACATTGGAAACTAGAGAAAGAAAGTTGAAAGATTCCAAAGTACATTTAAAATTATATTTGAATACATAAGTATAGATAATACTGCATATTGCTCACACATTGGTAATCTACCACATTAATAAATGTACCACTTCATCCATATATTACCATTACATTTGCATTGCCCTGGAATGTAACCATTCAGGCAGAATTGCCATCTCTCCATTAAAGGAAGGAACCAATTTATAGTACAAGTCTGAACTGTGCCTCCTTTTCCAGGTTCAACAAGTCAAAGCTATAGCTCTGCAGAAACAGGTAAGAGGAATTTTGATGAGAGAAGAAAGATAGGGAGAAAGGTTGTGACTATGGCTCAGAGTAGGGAGAAAAGAGAAAGAATTAAGTGAGTCTGGGAGGGGTATAAAAATGCCATAGAATGGTAAAGTTAAAATAAGAAACCATTTCTTTACAGTTTACCCAATTCCATAGCTGGAAATGACTTGGTTCTATTCCAGTAAATTTAGCCATATATGTTGGTCAAACATCATTCTCATTCCCTTTTGTCACTCCGTTGAAAAGAAATCAGTTACAGGTCCATTGCTGTCTTTTTCATGTTTTATATTTATTTCAAATATCCATTTATTGCAAAGTCTAACATACTAAAATTGACTTAATATAGCTATGAGGTTAATATATGTCCCATGTATATATCCCATTTCACTAATTTCTATTATATCATTTCCAAAATAAGCATTTCCATCTCATTGTCTATAAGTCTCACAAGTTGGAAATTTGTACCTGAGGAAATATAATTTTTTAAAATTAGGTGATATCAATAAGAAAGAAAACACATTCATTACAGATTACACAATACAGTTGGAAATATACGAAATTTTCAAATGAAAGAAAACGTGAAAAATTTTGAATGTGATGTTTAAATTATTTTTGGCATTAATTCTACAAGTTATTTTCATTACACTATTAAAATGCTTGATATGTTAACACTTTAAGTGTCTCAAATGTGCATTTAATTTAGATTTAATAATGCAAATTTTGCTTATGAAAACTAAGTCAATTATTGAAAGCATTTCCCAAGGTTTAGCAATTATTTAAGAGCTGCATTTACTATAAAGTAATTAGCTCAAATGGTGTGTTCATGAAAGCAGATTTAGAACAACTTTACATATTGGTATGAAAGGGAGATGTTTAATACAAATATAGCTAAAAATATTCAAATTTATTTGATCTGGCAGGTATTTTACTTTCAACAAAGGAGTAAGTACATATTTCCAAGTGGCTTTTTAACATTTTCATGGTACAAAATTGACATATTTGTAGCTAGAATTTTATATAAAATAAGAATGTCGAAACTAATTGAAATCATGTAAAAAGGGAGTTCTTATTTTATTTATACTAGCAATCTTCTTATTTGAATATCATATATACAAATGGTATAATTTAGGTGTATGTACATGTTATACAATAAGATGAAACAAAACAAAAATCCAGACATTCATGACTAAACTTACAAAATAGGGCATAACAAATAAATTTAAATCTTCCAGTGTACATTAACTTATCACATCACCCACTCTTCTTTCCAAAAGTAGCCACTGTTCTGAATTTTGGGTTATTCATTCCCTTGTTTTGCTCTATAGTTTTACAACACACATACACACACATTTAATTAATATATTTTTTGGTTTTACCTTGTAAATTATCACTATATAAATAATTAAACTGTATCCTTCTGCAATATGTCTATTTAGTTGACCTTACATTTTTTTGTGTTTTTGATATTAATACTTAAATGCTAATGCCTGCAGCAGGAATTCATTTATTTTTATGGAGGTATAATGAATGTTCTGCAGTATGCATATTTATATATTTATGTATTTCCTCTTCTATTAAAGAATTTTGGTTAATTCTTTTTTCTAATATTATGAGTAAAACTGTTATTAGCATTTCTGTACATGCCCTCTATCACACATGTGTAAGATGCTCAGTTATAGGATATGTCCATGTTTAACTTCAGTAGTTAATACCAAACTGTTTTCCAAAGTAGCTATTTATAAGAGGTTTATAAGAATTTTTATTGTTTTATATTGTCACCGTACTTCATAATGTCTGTTTTTTTATTTCTTTCATTCTTTAATTTTGTAATGGTAAAATCAGACATCATTGTGGTTTTCATTTTTATTTTAATGATTAATAATAAAGTTTAGTTGTTTCTTATGTTTTGGAAACGATATGTGTTTCCTCTTTTTTGAAATGCATTTTCCTCATTTAAATATTGTGTAGATTTTTTTCCTCAGTAATTCCAGGGCCTCTTTATGTATACTTGATAGTACTCTCCTACTGTTTATATATGTGGCACACATCTTTTTCCAGACTATAACTTCTCTCAGAAAGTTTTTACTTCTATTTTAGTTAGGTAATGCATTCTACAAGATAGCGGTATTTTAGAAACTTATTTGACACTTTTAAAACTCCTAATAAGTAGTCCATTTATCTGAATATTCCAAATGAAATTTTAAAGAATGCACTTTTGCAGTTGCTTGGAGCAATACTGTATACATGCCCCTTAAGTCGAGTATAATCCTTTATTGACATATCTTTTATTCATTACACTTGTGGTTTTTGTTTTTGTTTTGTATTATTTATCAATCATCAAGAGGTATAGCTTTAAAGAAAACTCCTACTATTTAGGTGAGTTTGTCAATTTCTTCTTGTAGTTCTGTTAGTTTATATATATTTATACATTTTATTAATTGTATACATTTTGTTTGTAAAATTATTATGGTGTTGAAATAATACCTGAAGTTCCATTTTCACAGAACTAGTCAAACTGATTCTAAAATTTATATTTTAGAAAAGGAACAAAAAACAAGTATAAGCAATAAAGTTCTGTGAAGAAAATTCAGTGACTACTAATAATACCCCCAACAATGGTAAACATAGTATAAAACCTCTCTAAGTAAAACAGTACAGTACTCTTTCATGACTACTGATCAGACTAATGTAACTGAATTTTTAAGCAGTCTGGAAACAGAGTCTAATAAGAATGGACACTTAGTATATGAGAAAAAGCTCCAGCACTGCCCCTGGGTGTAGAGATTCCACCCTTGAGGCCCCACCGCTGCTGCTGGGCCAATGGCTCTACCCTTGAGGTTTCAGTGCTGGACCCAGGCCCTGAGTCTCTGCCCCAGAAGCTCCAGCACTGCCCCTGTCCCCAGACCTAGCTATGAGGCTTCCCACTACCATTGAGTCCTGCAGCCCTGCCCCCAAGGCTCCCACTGGCTGCCTGGCAGGAACCACCCCATGGTCCAACACTCCACTAGAGACCCTCCAGCCTCACAATGCCATTACACCTGGACCCAGTTTGAGCAAATTCTCACAGCCCAGACACCCACAACCAGTGCCTAGATGGCCTCACCTAGCTGCCACTGTCACCACCGTAATGGGACCCAGGCAGAGCAATCCCCTGCAATGCCAGCCTTTGTGGAGAGAGTCTCACCTAGTCTTCAATTCAAGCTTCCAACGACAGCCTGGGGAAAAACCCACCATTCTGCACAAAGATCATCCAGCACTGGCTTGACCTGTGGCAATCACAGGAGAATGGGGCAAAACAGACCAACTATACTACTGGCCCTCAGTGTGCTTAGCCTTCTCTTGCCAAGTCAATCTTTCAGAGTACTATATACAAAAGTGCTATCTAGGGACCTCTCCTTCTTCTTACTAAATAAGAAAGTTCCCAAAGGAGAACAGGTACCCTGCAATCATATCAGCCCTGAGCTGAGAGAAGATGATTCAGATGAGAAGAAATTGACAAAAGAACTTTGGCAATATGGAAAAAGAAACAGTTTGACATGCTGAAGAGTTCACAATAGATGTACACCAGTGGACCCCAATGTAAAGGAAATTATAGAAATGTCAGAAATGGAATTCACAATATGGATGTAAATAAAATGAATGGAACTGAGGAAAAAGTTGAAAACCAACAAAAAGAAGCCAAAAAAATATTTTAGGCCATGAATGAAAAAAAATGTAAAAGTCATTAAACAACTAGACAACATAGGAAAGAATATAACAGAACTTAAAGAAATGAAAGAGCTGTTTAGGGAATTTCAAAACAGCAGAAAGCTTCAACAACAGACAAAACTAAGGAGAAGAAAAAGTCTTAGAGCTTAAAGACAAGGCTTTCAACACAGCCAAATCATGTCGAGAGGCAGAGAAAAGTATAAAAAAGTTTGAGCAATCACTGACAGAGATACAGGGCTATGTGAAGCAAACTAACATTCGAAGTACAGGTATCCCTGAGAGAGAAGAAAGAGCTAAAAGCATGGAAAATCTATCTGAGGGAATTATTGAGCAAAACTACCCTGGTATCGCCAGAGATTCAGATATAGAGATAGAAGATGGACATCAAACACTTGGAAGATTCATAATAAATAAGACATCTCCATGACACATAGTAATCAACCTGGCCAAAGTCAAAATGAAGGAGAAAATTTTGCAAGCGGAAAGACAAAAGCAACAAATAACCTACAAAGGAAAACCCAGAAGGCTAACTGCAGACTTGTCAGTGAAAACCTTATAAACAAGAAAGGAATGAGGCCCCATCATCAATCTTCTTAAACAAAACAACTGCCAGCTAGAATTTTGTATCCTGCAAAGTAAGTTTCACACTTGATGGAGATATTAAGTCTTTTCCAGACAAGCGAACACTGAGGGAATTAGCCATGACCAGACCTGCCCTGCAGGGAATACTTACAACAGCACTATACACAACACAGTACAACAGATACCTACCAGTGCAAAATGACCCTCAAACCCCCCAAAATCCACAACTCTTATAAAACAATAGCACAAGAGGGAAAACAAAGCAATACAGTATTAACCAACAGGATGAACAGATCAACATCCCACATGTCAATTTTGTCACTTAATGGACTGAATGCTTCTCTGAAAAGACATAGACTAGCTGAGTGGAAGAAAAAGCACAACCAAAGTATCTGTTGTCTCCAGGAAACAAATCTAAGCCACAAGGACACACACACTCAATGTGAAAGGATGGAAAAAAATATTCCACACAAATGGAAATCAAAAGAGATCTGGTGTAGACATTCCCATATCAAATAAATTGACTTTAAGCAAACAAATGTAAAAAAAAAAAAAAAAAGACAAAGAGGGTCATTATATAATGGCAAAGGGAGCAATTCAACAAGAAGACCCAACAATTCTAAATATGTGTGTGCCTAAAATAGAAACTTCCAGATACATAAAGTAAATTTTACTAGAGCTGAGCAAAGAAATTAGTACCGTCATAATTGCTGGAAACCTGAACACCCCACTGTCAGAGCTTGACAAATCATCAAAGCAGAAAACAAGTAAAGAAGTAATGGACTTAAACCAGACACTAAATCAAATGGACATAACAGACATTTAGAGAACATTCTACCAAAAAATTACTGAAAACACATTCTTCTCAGCAGGACACCAAGACTGATCATATCTCAGGTCACAAACAATCACTCAGAGAAATATGGGACTATGTGAAGTGAACTAATACATGAATTATAGGTATCCATGAGGGAGAAGAAGAAAAAACAAAAAGCTAGGAAATCCATTTGAGGAAATTGTTGAGGAAAACTTCCCTGGTATCACTAGAGATTCAGATGTGCAGATACAAGATGGTCATCAAGCATTGGGAAGAATCACAGCAAATCATCTCCAAGACACATAGTCAAAGTCAAAAAAAAAGCAGAAAATTGTATAAGTAACAAGATGAAAACAACAACTAACCTACAAAAGAAAACTCATCTGGCCGACAGCATATTTTCAGTGGAGAACTTACAAACCAGAAGGGATTGAGATTCCAATTTTAGTCTTCTTAAAGAGAACAACTGCCAGTAAAGAATTTTGTATCCTGCAAAATTGAGTTTCATAAATAATGGAGAAATAAAGACTTTTCCAGCCAAGAAAACGCTAAGAGAATTTGTTACTACTAGACCTGCCCTACAGAAAATATTCAGAACTACACTATACAGGTAACAGCATAATAAATTCCCAATAGCGTAAAAACACCCCGAAATTAAAGCTCACAGCTCCTATAAAACAATAGCACAAGACAGAAACCGAAATAGTAAGGTGTCACCCAACGTGATGAACAAAACAGCATTCCATATATCAATTCTAACACTCAACATGAATGATCTGAATGCTCCACTTAATGGACATAGACTGGTTGAAGGGATAAAAAAACACAAACCAAGTATCTAATGTCTCCAGGAAACTCACAAAGACTCACACAGACTCAGGTGAAGGGATGGAATAAAAATATTTCACACAAACAGAAACCAAAAGAGAGCTGGTGTAGCTATTCTCGTATCAGATAAAATGACTTTAAATCAACAATAGCAAAAAAAAAAAAAAAAAAAGACAAAGATGATCATTATATAGTGGTAAAAGGAGCAATTCAACAGGAAGACATAATAATCCTAAATACATATGCACTTAACATCAGAGATCCCAGATTCATGAAGTAAATCCTACTTCTGCTGTCCCCAACTATTGGTCCTTGGCCTATTAGGAACCATGCCATAGAGCTCCGCTTCTGCCCCAAGCTCTGCCTCCCCATCCCCCTCTTCATGGAAAAATTGTCTTCCATGAAACCAGTCCCTGTTGCCAAAAAACTGGGGACCCTGTTTTACTAGATCTAAGCAAAGAGGAAAACAGTAGCATTGTAATTGCTATGAACTTCAAAACCCCATTGACAGGGCTTGAAATATCATGAAAGCAGAAAATGAACGAAGAAACACTAGACTTATACAGGACTCTAGAACAAATGTACCTAACAGATATTTACAGACCATTCTACCCCAAAACCACTGAATATACATTCTTCTCAAGTCATGGGATATTTTCCAAGATTTATCATATCTTAGACCATAAAACACGTCTTAGTAAGCTTAAAAAATCAAAATCATACTATGTATCTTCTCAGAGCACAGTAGAATAAAACCAGAAATCAATTCCAAGAGAAACACTAAAATCTATAAAGAGTCATAGAAATTAAAAAAAAAAAAAACTTGCTGCTGAACAATCCTTGGGTGAATAAGGAAATTAAGATGAAAATCAAAAGATTCCTTGAACTGAATGATAAAAAGGACATAAGCTATCAAAATCTATGGAATACAATAAAGCATTTCTAAAGGGAAAAATCATAGCATTAAATGCCTACATAAAACAGATGGAAACATCACAAATTAACAACCTAATGTCACATTTCAAGGAATTAGAAAAAGGAAGAGCAAACCAAACCCAACGCAAGGAGAAGAAGAGAAATAAAAAAGCTCAGAACAGAAGTGAACTTAATGGAAACCAAAAAAACAACACAAAGGATCAATCACACAAAAAGAAGGTTCTTTGAAAAGATAAACAAAATTGTTAGACCTCTAGTAACCAGAAATAGAAGAGAAAGGACCCAAATGCATTCAATCAGAAATGAAAAAGGAGATATTACAACTGATACTACAGAAATACTAAATATCATGAATGAATACTACAAAAATCTCTATGCACATAAACTATATAACATAGAGGAAATCTATAAATTTGGGGACACACACAACTTCCCAAGACTCAGTGAAAAAGAAGTAGAAATACCGAACAGACCAGTAATGAGCTGCAAGATTGAAGCAGTAATAACAAATTTCTTAACAACAACAGCAAAAAAGCCCAGGACCAGACGGAGTCACAGCAGAATTCTATTAATACCAGATCTACAAAGAAGAACAGGTTCCTATCCTACAGAAATGTTCCATAACATTGAGAAGGAGGGAATCCTCCCTAACTCATTCTGTGAAGCCAGTATCACCTTGATACCAAAACCAGGAAAGGACACAACAACAACAAAAAAGAAAACTACAAACCAATATCCCTTATGAATATAGATGCAAAAAATCAAAAAAATACTAGCAAACCAAATTCAACATCACATCAGGAAAATAATACACCATGATCAAGTGGCTTTATCCCAGGGATGCAAAGATGCCTCAACATATGCAAATCAATAAATGTGGTTTGTCACTTAAACAGAAGCAAATATTAATACAAAGACAATATGATCATCTCAATAGATGCAGAAAAAGCACATGACGAAATCCAACACCCTTTTATGACAAATGACTCAACAAACTAGGCATAGAAGGACCATATCTTGAAATTATAAAAGCCATAGATGACAAATTCAAGCCTACATTATACTAAATGCGGAAAAGTGGAAAGCATTTCCTCTAAGAAATGGAAGAAGATAAGGGGCCCATTGTTACCACTTCTATTCAACATATTACTGGAAGTCTTAGCCAGAGAAATCAGGCAAGAGAAAAAAATAAAGGATATCTAAATTGGGAAAGAGGAGGTCGAACTATCACTTTTTGCTGACAATGTGATCTTGTATACAGAAAATCCCAAAGCCTCCACTGAAGGACTCCTAGAATTGATTAATAAATTCATCAATGTCTCAGGTTACAACATCAATGTACACAAATCAGTAGCATTTTTATATACTAACAACAGTCAAACTGAGAGCCAAATCAAAGTCCCAATATAATTCACAATAGCTAGAAATAAAATAAAATTATTAGGAATATATATAACCAAGGAGGTTAAAGGTCTCTACAAGTACAACTACAAAACACTGCTGAAATAAATCACAGATGACACGAACAAATGGAAAACATTTCGGGTTCATGGACTGTTATAATCACCATTGTTAAAATGTCCATACTGTCCAAAGTGATTTATACATTCAATGCAAATCCCATAAAAGACCAATGTCTTATTTCACAGATCTAGAAAATACAATTCTATGCTTCATTTGGAACAAAAAAGAGCCCAAATAGCCAAAACAATCTCAAGCAAAAAGAACAAATCAGGAGGTGTTACATTAACAGACTTTAAATTATATTACAAGGCTACAGTCACCAAAGCAGCATGGTACTAGTATAAAAGTATAGACATAAACTGATGAAACTAAATAGAGAATCCAGATATAAAACTATCCACCTATGACCAACTGATCTTTGACACAGCAGACAATAAATAGCTAACTGATGGGCACACATGGGCATAAAGGGATGTAAAGGTCATTAGAAATCAAGAAGGGGGAGGGGGAGAAGAGGAGGAGTGAAAACCTACCTATTGGGTACAATTAACACTATTCTGGTGATGGGCATACTAAAGCCATGACTTAAGATTTATAAAAGGTACTCATGTAACAAAACCACATGTACCCCCTTAATATTTTAAACAACAACAACAAAAAGAATTTTGCAGTGGCAAGAAATGTAACAGTGTCTTTATACACATATATATATATATATATGTGCATATATATTATATACATACACTCATTTCAGTCAACAACAGGACACATATATGATGGTGGTCCCATAAGATTATGATGAAGCTGATAAATTCTTATTGCCCCATGCCACAGCTGTCATAGCATGTTAAAGTAATGCATTACCCATTTGTTTGTGGCAATGCTGTTGTAAACAAACCTACTGCACTGCCAGTCATATAAAAGTATAACACACTCAATTATGTACAGTGCATAATACTTGGTAAAGACAATACATGACTATGTTAAGGGTTTATGGATTTACCATACTATACTTTTTATTGTTATTTTAGACTATACTCCTTTTACTTAAAAAAAAAATGTTAACTATAAAATAGCCTCAGGCAGATCCTTCGGAACGTATTTCAGGAGAAGGCATTGTAATCATAACAGATGGCAACTCCATGCATGTTATTGCCCCTGAAGACCTTCCAGTGGGACAAAACATAGAGGTGAAAGACAGTGATATTGATGATCTTAACCCTGTGTAAACCTATGATAATGTGTGTGCTTGTGTCTTAATTTTTAACAAAAAAGTATAAAAAGTAAAAATTAAAGGAAAAAAACGTTTAAAATAGCTTATAGAATCAGGATATAAAGGAATTTTTTTCTACAATTGTACAACGTGTTAGTGTTTTAAGCTAAATGTTATTACAAAAGTCAAAAATTAAAAAAATTAAAAAGTTTATAAAGTTATAGTAAGCTAAAATTAATTTAATAATGAAGAAAGAAAAATATTTTTTATAAATTTAGTGTAGCCTAAGTATACTCTGTTTATAAAGTCTACCTTAGTGTACAGTGAAGTCCCAGGCCTTCGCATTCACTCATCACTCTCTTTTCTTCTATACTTTTTATAATTTTGCATTTTATATTGAGGTTCATGATCCATTTTGAGTATATTTTTGTGTATAGTATGATACATGAATTGCAGGTAATTTTGGCATATGGATATTCAATTTTTTAGCATTATCTATGAAAAAATATTTTCATTGCCAATTTTTTACCTTGTTTTTTTTATGAAACAATAGGACATACATGTGAGTATGTACTTCTCGATTCTCTATTTTTTTTAGCTATATATTTATCAGTCTTTACACCAGTATCTCACTATACCAATTATAGTAGATTTTAATAAGTTTTGAAACCTGTTAGTGTCAGTACTCCAACATTGTTCATTTTTTCCCTAGCTTTTTTGACTATTCTATGTTCATATTAATTTTAGAATCAGTTTGTGAATCACTACAAAAAAGGATCCTGGGATTTGTATTTGTATTTTCTTGAATCTATAACATAATTTGGGAAAAATCAGAATTTTAATAATATTAAGGCTTTTGACCCACAAATAAAATATATCTCCCCATTTATTCAATCTTTTGTAATTCTAATCAGCAGTGTTTGAAGTGTATATATCTTTCACATCTTTTGCCATATTTATTTCTAAATATTATGTATTTTGATGCTATTTTAAATAGTTTATAAATTTCAACTTTCATTTGTTTATTGTTAGTATTTACATATACAGCTGGTATTTGTATATTGATTTATAATCTACAGACTTTCAAACTGTCTTATTATTTCTAGTCACTTTTGTTCTAGATTCTGTAGAATTTTCCACATAAGACAATAGTTTTTTCTGTAAATAATAACGGTTTTACTTCTTCCATTACAATATGGTTGTCTTTTATTTCTTTTACTTGCCTTATTGCATTGGCCAGAGCTGCTTCTACAATTTAAAATAGAAGTGAGAGAGTATATCCTTGCATTGTTACTAATCTTAGAACGAAAGCGGTCAGTCTTTCCCATCTAAGTTTGAGGTTAGCTATTTGTTTTTCCTAGATCCCAATTATGGGTAGAGAAAAGTCCTTCTATACCTGGTTTGATGAGAATGTTTATCATAAATGACTGCTTAATTTTGTCAAATCCTTGCTTGAATCTAAGCAGATTATATGTTCTTTCTTCTTTAGTCTGTTTATGTGTTGAATTGCGTTTATTGATTATTGTATGTTGAACCAGTCTTGCATTCTCAGCATACAGTCCAGTCAGTCATCCTTTTTATATATGGTTAGATTTGCTGTAATTTTCTTAAGAAGTCTTTTGCATCTATGTTTGTAAGGGATATTGTTCTATAGTTTTCTTTGCTTATAATACCTTTATGTGGTTTTGGTATCGAGGTAATGATGATTAAATAGACTTATTTGGGGCTGGGTGCAGTGGTTCATACCTGTATTCCCAGCACTTTGGGAGGCTGAGGCAGGAGGATCACTTGAGTCCAGGAATTTGAGGCTGCGGTGAGCTATGATCACACCACTCCACTTTAATCTGGGTGGCAGAACTAGACCCTGTCACGTAATTTTTTAGTGAGGAGTATTCTATTTTCTTTAATTTTATAAGAGTATAGAAATATGGTATTATTTCTTTTTTAAATATTTTGTATTGATATAAGTCAACAGTGAAGCTATGTAAGCCTTAAATCTTTGTGAGAAATATTATAATTTTAGTATATTTAGTAGGTGTAGGGCTATTTAGGTTATCTATTTATTCTTGTGTAAGCTTTGGTAGTTTGTGTGTTTCTAAGTATTTAAATATTTCATTTAAATTATTAAATGTATTAATGTAAGGATATTCATAATGTAACCTAATTATATTTTTAATATTGGTAGACTCTGTAGTGATGTCACCTTTTACATTCTTGATATTGATTTTTTGTTGTGGCAAGAGATTTATCAATTTTACTTTTTAATGTTTTTAAACAATTTTCTCTTTTATTAATGTTTTCTATAATTTCTGTTTTTTATTTTATTTCTGATATTATATAATCATTGCCTTTCTTTTCTTAACTTTGGGTTTGATATACTCTTCTTTCTCTGTTTTTAATAAGTAGTCTGAAGTCATTGATTTGAGATCATTTATGGTGTGTAATATTGGTGTTAAGAGCTATTAAATTTTTTGTGAGTACTGCTTCAGCTATACCATATAAATGTTGATATATAGTGCTTTTATTTTTATTAAGGTCTAAATAATTTCCATTTAAGATTTTGATGTCTTCATCGAACCAAGGATTATTTAGAATTATGGAGGCTAATTTCCAAATACTTAAATAACTTGCAGATATGTTTGCAATTGAATTTTAACTTAGTTCATATATCAAGTTAACATAGTGGTATTTTCCTTCTGTCTGAAGGATATCCTTTTACATTTCTTGTTACTGGTCAGGCATTATTTCAGATTTCATATATTTGAAAATGTCTGCATTTTGCCTTCAATTTTGAGACATATTTTCAGTGGTTACAGAAACTTAGATTGACAGATTGTTTTTTCCTTCAGACCTTAGAAGGTGCTAACCCAGGGATAATTAGAGGAGCGTGACAGGTA
Source organism: Indri indri (assembly GCA_004363605.1). Taxonomy (NCBI): domain Eukaryota; kingdom Metazoa; phylum Chordata; class Mammalia; order Primates; family Indriidae; genus Indri; species Indri indri. The sequence goes on along the minus strand of RJWJ010021815.1, from coordinate 1,155 downwards.
TCAGAAAAATGGTGTGGGTGACTTCCATTTTGCATTCTAAGGGTTTTTTGTCCTTCTGAGTTCTTACGTTACTTAGTCTGCTACCTTACTCTTGAGCCTAGAGATCTATTCTATTAACCACAGCAACGTGTCACGTCCTGAGGCTAAATGTCATATTGAGTGGCTCCCTTCCCTTTTTTCTTCATCTATAGCCTTGTGAAGACCTAAAGTTACTTTTGACTCTTCTCTTAGCCTCTTTCTCACCCATTTGTTTATGTTGGGCACCACTTCATCAGAGAGACATCCCTTTATTTAGATGATGTATCATCTCTGATTCAACCTGGAACAAAACGATACAGCTGATGACTGCTCAAGATAAGTCAAAGGGTTAGGGCAGAGAGGCTAGTTAAGTTATAATAAAAGCAGATTTTTAATGTCCATGATTGTCTTAATTGATTCTTTTTTATCTTTTGTTCTGAACTTTGAGTATATTTGGAATTGGTATAAATGCATATGTTTTCTCCAGCCTAAGTTGTGGGCTGTGGTTTCACTATTCTTGCTTTTTTTCTTAATCCTTTTTATTTCTATTGCCCAGAACTTCTTCAAGGGCTCCGACTAAAAACACCTTTTAAAAAATCTTTTAAACACGTTTTATATGTTTTCTAAGATAACAGTAATTATCTTAATAGTCATTCAATAGTAAAAATATGAAATAGATATAAAAATAACAAAGTGGAACTAAAACTAGTTCCTAGTAGAAAGTAACATAGAAAGAGCCAATTTTTCCTCATTTGGCTACAGAACATAGTGCAGGTTTGGCACCTTGGGATGCTCATGCAATGAATGTGATACATTTAAGTCAAAGATGTCCAAGAATGGTAGTGTTGTTCACAGAGATTGACAATAGGCCTAAATGAGAAGAATTGCATCCATGGACCTGGTGCAATAAGAAGAAATAGCAGTGGTGCCCCTAGAACATGATGATGAATCCCAGTGAGGGCAGAGCCAATGTAAGGAGCAGCAGAGCCAGTAGAAGTGACAGCATAAATTAGAAGTGGTGTTCAGTGACCACATCAGAGCAAGCATGAGAATGCTGCAAAGTAATGGTGCTCAGCGGAATGTAAGCAGAAGTAGCTGCACTAGCCAGTGGAAATGGCAGGGTTGATATAACAATCT
>RJWJ010021814.1:0-27520 GCA_004363605.1 Indri indri | reverse complement strand
TAAGAAAAATTAGCTGGGCTTGATGGTGCATGCCTGTAGTCTTAGCTACTTAGGAGGCTGAGGCAGGAGGATCACTTGAGCTCAGGAGTTGGAGGCTGCAGTGAGCTATGACTATGACACTGCACTCCAGTTTGGGTGACAGTGAGACTCTTGTCACTACAAATAATATTTTCTCATTTCGGTCATTTATTTTACTGAATTCACTGCATTGTTTCTCTGTATTTGCTTGAAGTTCACTGAGCTTCCTTAAAATAATTATTTTGAATTATTTGTCAGGCAAATAACCAATCTCCTGAATTTCTTTCCTAAATTTCTTTGGGGTCAATTACTGGTGCTTTATTTTGTTCCTTTGATGGGATCATATTTCCCTGATTGTTCTTGATCCTTGTGGCTGTGTGTTGGTGTCTGGGCATTTGGAGAAGTAGGGACTTATTCCAGGCATTGCAGACTGGCTTTGTGTGTGAATGCTCTTCACCAATCAGCCTGTCCAGAGATTCTAGGTAGGCCATCTGTTCTGTTCCATGAGTGGGCTTGTTGCTGGTGTTCTCTGGCAGGCTGATCTGTTGCCTGGGTCAGCAGGTGGGCAGGCCTGGTACTTGGGTCTGTGAAATTGGACCTAGAGCTTGTATCTACTGGGGCAGACCGAGAGCATCGGTCCTTGAAGACAAGCCTGGAGCCTGGGTCTATAGGGGCTGACCTGAAGCCTGGGTGCACAAGGGCTGACATGGTGCTGGATGGGGGGGGTCTTGGGGTGGTGCCCAGTGAGCCAAAGCAGGCCAGAGGCTGGTTCCAGCACTGTGTTAACCCCAGTGGACCCGGGTGGGGCAAGCGGTGGGGCAAGGGCTGGGGCTGGCCATGCCTGAGGCCAGGGGGGCTGACCTGGCTCTGGGCTAATCTGGAACCTGGGGCAGTCCTGGAACCTCTGTCTACAGGCCTGGGACTCAAATCTGTGGGGCCTGGCCTGATGCTTGGGTGAGCCCAGAGCCACTGAGGTTGGCTTGGAGACTAAGTCTGCTATGCAGGACTGAAGAGCGGGGCTGCAGGATCCAGCATGCTGATGAGGTGGGCCTGAAAGCTCAGCTGGTAGCTACTGGCCTTGAGTCTAGGGTGGTGGAGGCCTGCCCAGTGCTGGGTTTACTGTGGTGGGCTGGTATCAGGGTCTCAGGCAAAGTCTGTTGTTCACTTCCCTCTTCTTCCCTGAGTGTAGGGTATCTCTCTACACACTGGTGACGCCTGGGGTTGGGGAAGGGTTGATGCAAGTAACGTAATATTGTCCTTCAATGTGTCTTTTATTTCTGTGTTATACCCTGGTATTGTAATCTCACCTGGTTCCCTTAGCTCTTGCAAAGGTTATTTTCATGCGTCCACAGTTGTTCAAACTGATGTTTCTGCACGGAGATAAGCACTGAAAAGTCTTATTCTGCTGTCTTCCTGATGTCAGTCCCTCTGATTTCCCTCAAGTTCTGACTCTTCTCCTAACCAGCTTAAATCCCATAGTTCATCATTATAGTTACTCTTCTCACCAGTCAATCCGGGCTAAATCTAATTCTGCTGAAGGTGGAGCAAAGCAAAACCCTGATGACTGAAACATTAAACTCATGACCACTAACCTCAAGCGGGCCTTTAATGCACCCATACTGCCTTTCATTACTTCTTTCACTCCCTCCTATCCCCCAAACCTCTCACACCACTTCCCCATCTTCACTTTCAGCTGACAACCTTATTTCCTATTTAGCAGCACAAATAAAAGCAGCCAGATGAGAACATTCAGAAGCTCTAACGTTATTTCTGCCCATACTTCGTCATCTTCCTCGGTTGATGCTCCAGTCTCATCTCTTCATGGCGCACTGGATCCCAGTTTCCTCTTACCTGTTCAGACCCTGCTCTAGTCCATTCTCTTCATATTCTCCTGTAGTAGTTTTTCTCTACTGGTCATTTCTGTGAATTTATAAATATATCCTAGAATTTCTAACATCTTAAACACCAAAATCCTCTTGAGCCTACATCTCTTCAGCTACCCATCCATTTCTCTGTTGAGTCAATTCTCCATGGCTTTCTCATGTTTGTCTGTCTTACAAGTATGGACACTGATGCCAGTTCCAGATAGTTCCAGACTATCTTTTCACAATGTCTAAAGCGTGAACAGCCCTAGAAGACAGTTCTCTCTCTAGAGCAGACAGCAGGTTTAGCATCCACCATAATAAAGATAATTTCTTTCTTCCAGGCAAAGGTTGGGAAGGTTTGTTCCCAGCTCACTGTAAGATTCAGGTTTAAACCCAGAGCTCCTCTCCTGTAACACAACCCACTGCATGTGTAGGCATCACATGGCCCCTACAGTATCATCCTGTGGGAACTGGCACAAGAAAATTATGATACTCTGGCTACTGCTATTGATATGAGTAATAAATATCACAGATATTTTTCCAAGTCAATACAATGTATCTTCTGCCAGGATCCATGACATTGTGGCAGGTTAACTTGTTAGCCTGCAAATAGGGCAGAATTTCGGACCCTTCAGTCTTTGACGCTTTGCCCCTTATCTACACTTCCTATTTCCAATTTGGTCTTGAATCTTCCTAGATTTTCTGTGACCATTCCTTTGAAACTATTATCAAAATGATCTCACTGATGTTAATCTCAGTGCATACCCTTCTCTACCTATTAGTATTTAATACCGTGATTACTCCCTCTATTTAGGAATACTTTTTCACTTGGCTCCGGGCTAACACCCTTCCCTGGTTTTCATCCTAACCCTGGTAGTTCCTTCTCAGTCCCCTTTTCTGGTTTCCCCTCATCCCCTCTAAATACTGGGGTAAGTGTTCAGGACTCCATCCTTGAAAGTCTTCTTTATAGTCTTTTTCTAAGTAATCTCGTCTATCTTATGATTTAAACTACTGTCCATGCAATAACTCCCCAATTAATATTTTCTCTGAAATTGGGTTTTACAGAGTCATCCTACCTCTAAAGGCTTAAGGGACATGACAGAAAACAGCTGCTACTTAAGATGACTACAATAGGGGAAGTAGGGTCCTTCTGGGAAAGCCTCATTTCAGTTTGGGGCAGCAAGGTTGAGAGGTTGAGATGATGGATTTGCTGATTGCGCTGTTTGCCCTCTGGGTCCACTCTCCATCCTTCTCTGCCCGGCTTTATCCCGGAATGACAGCATCACCTGGGCTTCTGGTCAGTGTCAGTCAATGGAGCATCTGCAGGAGACTGAGCAGCAAAGAGGTGAGGCTTCTCCCCTCCCTGCTTTGGATCTGTGTTTCTCACTCTCCCCTCCCTGCTTTGGATCTGTGTTTCTCACAGTAGCTGCATCTTTTTAGGGCTTCAACATGCACTTAGAAGACCCTCTTGCAAGATTTTTGGCTCTCACTGGGCTCCGGAAACACTGTTTTCTACTTGTATCACTTCAGCCTTCGGGAGCCAACAGCTCCCTGGTGCTGCTGGTCTATGGATCATCCTTTGTTTGTTCCCTTAACCCCTCCCTCATCTCTGTTAGTAGTCCTTTCATATGAAGAATACGGGACTAATTCAGTTTCCTGCTGAAATCCTCACTGATACAGCAATTGAGTACCAGAGGTTAAAAATGGAAGGAATTCTATTCTCCAAGCCCATAAAATCATATGCAAGTACACATATATGCAAGGTTGTTTCCATCTTTATTTTATAAAAATTGCCATATACACACATACATATTCTTTCTTTCTCTCTCTCTCAACTTTTGCTTTCCTCATCTGACCTGGAGGAATTTGCTACCACACATTCTTTTTAATGGAATACCATTCAGCCATGGTATGTTTTTACAATTTATTCAACCATTCCCTTGCTGATGGTCTTTTTTCCCCTTTTTCTTTTTTTTGAGGTCCTTACCAAAAAATACTACAATATACATTGATAAACATAGAATCTTAAGTTCTGGCACTTTATTTTTTTCTTAGGGATAGATTCCCAGGAGATTCCTGGGTTGAAGAGTATAGACATTAACGTTAAAACACTGAGTCACAATGTTTCCCAGGGAGGCTGTCACAATTTACATTTCCAACAGCAGTGTATGAAATTAACGTTTTCCCCTGCTGCTTTTGTTGTTAGTAGGTAAGATGACAACTTACAAAAAGAAATTTCTTGGGCTACAGATGTTATGGTAAATTTGGAAAGTCACTCACATTCATATAGTCACAGCACACCAGTGATCTTCAAAATAACTAGTAAAGGAATAAAAGGCCAGTTTTGGTTGCCATTTATAATTCTAATGCATGATTGATAGGGAAAGGCTGAACTTGTGAATTTGAAATTGAGCCTAAAATGGCATCTCTTCGAGCTATGAAAAAATAATTTAATTATCAAACAATATATGGAGAGACCACTGCAAAGTCTAACTTATACAGTGGGAACATGGAAAGGAAAGGTAATAACTTATGGTAACTTAGGTTCCAAAGGGAAATGTTTTAGGTTGACAATAGTGAAACTCAAGGAAGTAGAAATGCCTCCGCTAAACAACAGAATACTGCAAAAGTTCATTTCCAAATATGGAAAATCTTAAGCAATGAAAAACAGTTCTTGACAGTCTCTTAAAATAAATTATTTTTCCTCTAACATTTTTGAGCTATATAAGCATCCTAGCACTTTTTTGCAAGACAATTCATAAAATATTAAGAGAAACAGGGAAACACAAATAAAAACAGGTAGTTCCTAGGTTATACAATATTTTGGTAATAGACATGCATTCGTATGTAAATACTCTGCTGAAAAATAACAAGAGCATGATGAATGGGGATGTTGTCTTTAAATCCTTATTCTGTGGGCATACTGAGTAGTACAGCCCACATCTGCTTTCTCTCAGTCTATCACCTCTTAATTATCTCACACTTGGATATTTACGTAAATAATGCTTCTAGAAAATCTTCAGCAAACCAGAAGCAAGTAAAACTTCAACACTGACTTCTGTTTAGTGAAGAGGGAGCTCAGTAACAATGGTCATACCAACATATATATGCCAGCAAGCAGTAGGAAAAGACAGGTTACATGCTACTTTAAAATCTGTTACGTATTTCATTTGGAATGCATACTGGATTGTAGAGGTACTGAAAAACACCTGTGATGTTTAGTATGGAAAATTGTTTGATATGTCCTAATTTATCACAGAGGACAAGAATTTCAGACTCCCAGTGATTATGCTAAATTCACATGTACAGATCTAAAACATACAACTTGGGTTCTGTGGCATGCTTGCACATAACCACTAAATTCTTAGGAAACTGTATATCCTTTATGCTGCTGCTTAGATTATTGAATTCATTCAAGATTTTAAAAAGCTCACTGTAATACAGCCGAGTATGTCTATTTACAATTGGATACATTCTCGCATGTATTCTTTAGCTAGGTATCATATGTAACTTCCAGTATAATGTTCTTATGGGATCCTATTTTTTATACATTTGAGTTGAGATTATCTCTCAGTATGAATTCCTATGTTCCTTCAATACCTTCATAAGGTTTCTCCCTGGTTGGAAGGGTTCTGGTGGGAGGGTTTTCCACAGTACAACCTAGGTACAGTCTCAGGGTTTATCTCCTATATGAACTCTCTGGTGGACACTGAGTCGGGACTTCCTGCTGAACGCCTTCCCACATTCAGAACACTCATATGGTTTCTCACCCGTGTGGATTCGCAAATGTAACCTAAGAGTTGACCTCTGGCTGAAAGTTTTGCCACATTCAGTACATTCGTAGGGTTTCTCTCCTGTATGAGTTCTCATATGTATGATGAGTTGTGAGTTCTGGATAAAGGATTTTCCACATTCGCTGCACTCATAGCGTTTCTCCCCTGTGTGAATTTTCTGATGTATAATGAGGTTTGATTTCTTGAAGAAGGTTTTTGCACACTCATTACACTCATAGGGTCGCTCTCCTGTATGAATTCTCTGGTGTGTAGTGAGTTCAAACTTCTGGGCAAATGTCTTTCCACATTCACTGCATTCATAGGGCTTCTTCTCCATATGTGCTCTCTGGTGTACAATGAGGTTTGACTGGTGAGTGAAAGCTTTTCCACATTCAGGACATTCAAAGGGTTTCTCCCCAGTATGAATTCTCTGATGTTTGATGAGGTTTGCCTTATGGGAGAAGGTTTTCTTACAAACATTACATTCATATGGTTTTTCTCCAGTATGTATTCTCTTATGACTAATAAGGAGTGACTTAAAGGAGAAGGCCTTGTCACAGTAATTACAAATAAAAGGTTGAACCAAATTTTTAATTTTCTGATGTTTAAAAATGGCTTCTTTATGGCTGAAGGCTGTTACACTTTTATTATATTCAGAGTATTCTACTTCAGGATGGGTTTTCTCTTGCTTAAGATAGAAGAATGCTTTTCCAAATCCATTGCAGTCATCAGCTTTCTTTCTTGCATAGTTTCTATTACTATTTAAGTCTGAATTATATTTCAAAGTTTTTTCATATAAGTCATGTTTATAGGGTACTTGTCTTAAAGAAACAAAGTCTGTATTCAGATTAAGTGTCTTTTCAAAGATATTACCTCTTTCCTCAATTGGAGTTTGGTTCTTAAGGATTACAAATTGCCTCGCATGCTCCTCTGGGTTTCTGTGGTCCCTCTCCATCTGGTCATCAGCCTTCCACACTTCTAGGAAAAAAAACAATGAAATGTACCCTGTTAATACCTTCACCATTGTAGAACAGGAAGTCTTCACAAATGTTCTACCATAGGGCTGATTCTTTAGTTTGGGACCCAGCCTCCTAGTATTAAAAGATCGCCAGCGTGTATTTTTCCTCTTAAACTTTCAAAGAAAAAGACAAATATAAAAGTGTGTGGGCAAAAAAAAACCAAAATGGATATAAGTAGCATTGCCAAATGACAAAACAACCTTAAAAAGTGGGTAGAGGAAGTGAAATAAAAACAAAAGGCAGGCTGGGCGTGGTGGCTCACGCCTTGTAATCCTAGCACTCTGGGAGGCCAAGGCGGGTAGATTGCTTGAGGTCAGGAGTTCGAGATCAGCCTGAGCAAGAGCGAGATCCCTCTCCACTAAAAATAGAAGGAAATTAGCCAAACAACTAAAAATAGAAAAAATTAGCTGGGCATGGTGGTGCATGCCTATAGTCCCAGCTACCTGGGAGGCTGAGGCAGGAGGATCGCTTGAGCCCAGGAGTTTGAAGTTGCTGGGAGTTACACCATGGCACTCTAGCCCAGGCAAGAGAGTGAGACTGTCTCAAAAAAAAAAAGGCAGCAAACAGAACACAAATGACGGGGGAAGGTTGGCAATGCCAGGGATGAAGGAGATTCATAGTGTCCTCAAGGACACTGAACAGTTAGCACAGAGACCAAGAAAATAAGTAGATGAGGCTGTTAAGGGGAAACACCTAGGGAGATCTGAGTTTAGCAGCCAACATTCTGTAGTTTACTATGGTGGAATCAGCACTAGTCTATATTCTTCTAGGCTCTTTCCCCTTTTTTCTACTCTGCTCATTTGTACCAAAAATTTCCTAAAACCTGCATTTCTCACAGGTTAGCAGAGACAACCTTACTGCAGAGCTCCAAATGTCTAAAGTTAAGACTCTCTTCCAAATGGATGGCAAGATACCCCCAGGAACGTGTATTCTGTAGAAGTACAAAACAAATCCAAGATCTTCACAACAGAATCACTCACGGCTGCTGCTGGTTTTACTGCTTTCTTTTCTATTGAAGTTGTTGGGAGAGTGAACATGTTTCACCATCATTCTTTTCTCTCTCTTTTTTTAAAAGAGACAGGGTCCTGCTTTATCACCCAGGCTAGAGAGCAGTGCACAATCACAGCTCACTGCAACCTCCGAACTCCTGGGCTCAAGCTATTCTCCCACTTCAGCCTCCCAAGTAGCCTACTTTTCTTTCTTTAATGTTTAAGTTCCTTTGATTTGAATGGATCTTAAGGATCAAGTTACCCAGCTTCAATATAGGCCTTTAATAACCTTGACTTTTAACTTAGGTGTTACTCATTCCTGAGTTTTGTGATCTTGCTGCCATTTTGTGCATGACAATGTCACTCTTTTTTTTGGAGAGTATCTTGCTGTTGCCCAGGCTAGAGTGCAGTGGTGTCAGCCTAGCTCACAGCAACCTCAAACTCTTGGGCTTAAACAATCCTCCTGCCTCAGCCTCCCAAGTAGCTGGAACTATAGGCATGCGCCACCACACAGTTCATTTTTTTTCATTGTTAGTGGAGACAAGGTCTTACTTTTACCGAGGCTAGTCTTGAACTCCTGAGCTCAAGCCATCCTCCCACCTCCACCTCCCAGTAGTGCTAGGATTACAGGCCTGAGCCACCAGGCCTGGCAACAATGTCACTCTTGTCTTGAAAAACCTATCTCCTGGCTGGGTGTGGTGGCTCACGCCTGTAATCCTAGCACTCTGGGAGGATCGCTTGAGGTCAGGAGTTTGAGACCAGCCTAAGCAAGAGCGAGACCCATCTCCACTAAAACAAAAAAGAAATTAGCCAGACGACTAAAAATAGAAAAAATTAGCCGGGTGTGGTGGTGCATGCCTGTAGTCCCAGATATTTGGGAGGCTGAGGCAGGAGAATTGCTTGAGCCCAGAAGCATGAGGTTGCTGTGAGCTAGGCTCATGCCATGGCACTCTAGCTCAGGCAACAGAGCAAGACTCTGTCTCAAAAAACAAAACAAACAAACAAAAAAAACCCAAAAAAAACCAACCCTGTCTTCCTTAAGACCACTACACTGTGAACTAACATAAAACCTTAAGCCTCCCAGCCACCTGAATGGGACATCCTCTTGGCCAAGGGGACCCCACAAATAGCCTAAAGCCAAGTAAGTTGCTGGCAATGAGAAGGGAGGTCAGACATGCCTCTTCATGTCCTCCTCCCTTCTTGGAAATATCCTTTGTAATTCATTAACAGACCTAAGGCTATACAAGACAAAGCTTAAACCACACCTACAGGTGTATGTCTGGTGGCTTGCCTCCGATTAACAGACTTTCTTATCTTAACTTAAAACATTCTAAGGCTTTAGAGAAAGCTTCATTTCTTTAAACAATTACAAATCAAAGAATCTTTAAACCCACCTATAACCTGTAATTCCCCACTTTGAGATGTCCCGCCTTTTTGGGCCAAACCAGTGTATGCCTTCCACACATTGATTTATAACTTTACGTGTAATTCCTGTCTCCCTGAAATGCATAAAACCAAACTCTAACCAAACTGTGGGAAGACCACTTGCTTGAGTATGGCTCTTGGGCCACAGTCACACCTACTCAGCTCAGAATAAACCTCTTTAAATTATTTTACAGACTTTTGGATATTTTCCATTGACAAGATGGCACCCAAGATGGGGCTTAGAAGACCCAGGGTCTCCTGAAGGAGTAGCCTCAACTCCATACCAGGTACCAGCATAGATTCCCTTGGGCCCCCTTCTTGGTTGATGGTCCATGGTTTATCAACAAAAATACTCACCTGTTTAACTTTAAGGTTCTTAATTAGGTAAAAATGTAGACAAGCTTAAATAAAAAATGAGTTTCAGTAAATTACAGTAAGTAAAACATCAAGTAAACAGGAGCATACAAACAGAAACTTGTGGTCAAAGGTTTATGAAGATATTTTGGTTTTGGTCTTTTAATCCTAGTTGTAGATGCAGTTTCTTCCACTGATTTTAATGTCTGTGGAAAGGTACAAACAAAACGTGTTTCTGACTCTATCATCTGATACTAACAGTTCTGTTAGGGATTCAAAGCTGTCCTAGAAATTGTAGTTGCAAGAGCTTAAATTGGAAGCTTTAGTTTTTCCCTTTGGTTGTGCCCACTTTTGATTTGTCCTACTCTTTACAAGCTAGCTGGTTGTGTGTGCACATTATGTTGCCCTAGCAAAGCATTTTTGGGGGGGTGGGGAATCCCTAAACTGTTAATTTTTGTATAGTAATTTATTTTAAGATAAAATGGTTATCAAAATCCAAAGAGAATCTCAAAATAGTCTCACTCTTTGGAAAAATTACATGTACTCAAGTTTACACTCAAATTGGACAATGTTTTGAGACTACTTCGATTGTTTTTAGAATAGCTTAATCTTAATCCTCATGTAAAAAAAAATGCTACAACTTTGTGTCATTGTTTGAGGTGCTAAGTATTGGTCCTGAATGTTTCTAGTCTATAGTCAGGTGACATCATGTTGGTGGGGCTCAGAAAACTACCCTACAATGGCCTCAGAAGAAAAGGTCCCTGGTCCTCTGGCTTCTCTGTTCCATTCTTCCCCAAGGCTAGCCATGGAAATCAGAACCCCTCTACCCCAAGGCAGGTTAAAAAGCCAGAACTGCTTTTTCTGAAAGCCAGCCATAAAACCTTAAAATTATTCTATGTCAAAACTGGTCATGGAGTAATTACCTGACCTACTTCGTCTTATTGTAAAATCCCCCCCATTCCAGAAAGGGACCTGCCCCATACCCAGAAGGAGGGAATGCACATTGTCAGAGAAGCCAAACGTAATCTAGAAAGAAAGGCCTTGCTGGGTTCTGCTACTCAGCCTGTTAGCATTAGATCATACCCTTTTTGTCCAATCAAATTTCTACAGAGTTGTCCATACTTTGTTGAACCTAAGCATAAAGATGGACAATTTCCCCTGTATCTCTGAGTGTTCATTCTGAAGGCTCCCATGTATAAGTTTGTAATGTTTGCTCCTATTAATCAATCTGCCTCACATCAGTTATTTTTCAGCAAACCTTTATGGTGACAGAGGACTTTGCTTTCTACAGTTTGGCTAAACTTTGAAGCGCCAGAGATTTTGATCCCTATAATGTCAACAGATTTTATTTTGGGATGTTGGTGTTTTGGAAGGATCTAATTAGTTAACGTCCTTAAACAGGATATATTCTAAAACTTCTATATTTATAAAACTTAGAAAAGATGTCACATTGTTCAAAATAACAACTCTTACTAAAATACTTATGGTTTGTTTTCTTGGTAGAATTTTTTTGAGTTTAAAAGCAGTAATCAAAACTATATTTTGATACCTGGTCTGTTATATATCCAATTTACAGGGTATAAAAATGGTTAACAGAATATTAATAACTTAAAATGATAACTGGAATCTAAACTAAGATAAATTAGGTAAATTAGGTAAATATAAATGGGATAAATAAAATTTTCATATAATTTAGAATCTTAAAGTTTTGTTATATTAAATAAAAGAAATTTTTGGGTCATTTCCAATTAATGGAAAAGTTATAAGAAAATGTTTTCTAAAAAAAATTGGTTCTCATCTATAAAATACTGATATATAACAGACAATGCATGATTTCCTGCTTCTTAGGTTTTTACTAAAATTTAAAGTTACTAAAATTTAAAGTTACTAAAAACAAGAATTCTAGTCAATACATGTGATTCTATATATAAAGTATACCAAAGAATAAGATGATTTTCATAAGAAAAATGAAATGTGTTCTTATTAAAAAAATTACATATATAGTTTTGTCTAATTCAGAAGTTACTTAAATGTTGATTCAAAATATAGATTTAAGAAGAAAATAAAAAGAAAGGAAGTAATTAATAGGAGATATTTAAAAAGGTTATGATTATAAAAATGTTTTTGGTAAGAAAGGTTAAACAGAAAGGAGAATGTTGTATTACAAAGGATCTTATATGGTAAATTTGTGTCCTAAAATAATTGGTTGTTTTAACCAAAATTTTTTAAAAAGTTTTCCTAAAATATATTTACTCTTAATGAAATTACATGACATTAATTTTAATTCTATAACCTGTTTCCTTTTTTTAATTAAAAAATTCTCAGATTTGTATCTTAAAAGCTCAATTTCTTCTACATATGACTGACTTCAGCTTTTTTTCCCTTTAAAAAAGCTGGGATGATAACTGTCACCTTCACTTTCTGTCAGCTTCTGTAATTTTTTCCCTTCTGCTTTGAAGTCTGTTGTTATGGCCTTACATTAGAATATCTTAAAGGTTTAAGAGAACAATGTTTTTCCTCCAATGTAACTTAACATACTCTTGGCCTTTCTTGATACGTCTTAATTATTTAATGTGGTCAGAAAACTTTTGCGGTTGCTAAGAGTAATTTGTTCCCATATTCAAGGTACTAGGTTTTTCTTGTGCACATTCTATAATACACTGTAACACTCAGGACCCTGGACACACACTTACTGTGTCTGATTAACCCAACTGCCCTTTTCATCAGGTTTAAGGTCCAAGTTATCTAAATGGGCTTCCCATAAAAAGCAAACAAAAAAGCAATCGCACTACAGAAAGTTTTCCTTTATGTTTTGGGTATCTGGCCTAACAGAAACAAAGATTTTTATGCTTTATCAAAATACTCCGACTAAAAAAACTAAACTTTAAAAGGGTTATGCCCCACATAACTTCCTGTATTGACTTTAAAGCCTTGAGACAAGGTCTCACTCTGTTGCCCACGCTAGAGTGCAGTGGCATTCACAACTCACTGCAACCTCAAATTCCTGTGCTCAAGCAATCTTCCTGCCTCAGTATCCCAAGTAGCTGGGACTACAGGCATGTGCTACCACACTTAGCTAATTTTTCGATTTTTTTTGTAGACACGGGGTCTTGCTCTGGCTGGTCTCGAACTATTGGCCTCAAGTAATCCTCCCACCTGAGCCACCAAAGTGCTACTAGGATTATGGGCGTGCACACCCCCGTGCATAGAGCCTTTAGATGACTATCACTCTTGGTTAAATAAATGACCACTATTTTACACTGACTTGTGATTTTATTGTGAACAAATGTTTTAAACCTTTAATATGTGACAAACTTTCTAAAACCAAAATTCCAAATTAATTCAGTGCTTTTAACATCAAACTAGCATCTTAATAGAGCCACTAAAAGTCCAAGAGCGACATATCAGGCTTATTTGGTGTGTTAAAGCTATACAGAAAGCATTGTCAAATATGGTGTTTAACTTTCCTTGAGTTATATTTGTATAAATATTATGAATATCTGTTCCAAAACTGTATGAGATTCCTAAAATTCTAATATGTCTTGGTATATGTAAATAATTATAATTATGCTAAACTGCCATATGCCACAGAAATAACCAAATCTCCTTTGTGTCTTTAACCATGACTATTTTAAGACTTTTATCATCTATAACTATTATTTTACTTTGATTCTTGTCAAACAACAGTTTATAATCAGCTACAGTACAAGATATACTTCTTTAAGAAAGTCCTGTTATTTCAAACATAACTGATTCTCTTGCTTTGTTTTCCAGAGTCAACATAAGTAAATGGCGAAGTTTACCTGATATCTCCAGGATTTAAAACTACTGAATCCTGCCAGGCAGAACTGTTATTCACTACTACTGCTCTGCTACTAAAACTACAACCATCTTTCCTCTAGGCCTAGGGACTATTGTGGAAGAGGTGGGCATGTGAGATTATAAGGGCTGATTTCAAGGGATGGAATTAGGTCAGACCCTCCAGATCAAGGATGGACATGCAGATACGTATACAACTATGAAATGAGAGACTTCGCCTTTCTGACCCCCATGGTCCAAACGTCAATTCTAACAGTAAGAATTTCCTGCTTCCCATAGACTTAGAGTTTCCTATGTACAGCTATTCCCAGTTATGGGGTTTATGCAAATAAACGTGTAGTAAGAAATTTATTGGGCAGCTTGGGACAAATCACTACACTGACCACAAAAAATAATGCTGTACAAAACAAATTGCTACAAGTCTGCAACTAAACCCAAGAATACAGTAGCTCAACACTTACAAATTTATTTTGTACCCTTGCCTTTGATATTTTGATTTTACTCTTATGTTATCCTAGAAGTTTTTAAGGGGTTGATGGGTGCCTGTCCACCTCCAGTCCTCTCTGGCCTAGAACGTTTAATTGGCTGTAAGCCGGTGGTCCCCAACCTGTTTGGCACCAGGGACCATTTCATGGAAGACACTTTTTCCACAGACCAGGGGGATGGTTTAAAGGTTTATTCAAGTGCATTACATTTATTGTGCACTTTATTTCTCTTATTATTACATTGTAATATATAATGAAATATACGACTAACCTCCTGTAAGCCCTTTGGGCTCTTAAGGCCCCTTGGCCACAAGGGTTTCACCAAGGGCCTGGATGGACCCGGGCAGGTAGCCAAACCATCCTGGCAACAATGGGACAAAATAAAGGTCTGGCCAGCAATGCTACCGCTGGCAGATCTTCGCCAAAAAGGGAGAACTGTGAACTAAAATAAAATCTTAAGCCCCTCCAGCCAACTGCATGGACCTCCTTTTGGCCAAAGGGACCCCAGAAATTCCCTACAGCTGAGTAGCTGGCCCTGAGAAAGGAGGTCAGGCATGCCTCATTAAGCTCCCCTCCCTTTTTTGTAACTCATTAACACGCCTAAGGCTATTAAGACAAAGTCACTTGCCTCCGATTAACAGGGTTCCTTTATCATAAAAACATTCTAAGCCTTTAGACAAAGCTGCATTTCTTGAACCAATTACAAGTCAAAGAGTCTTTAAAACCACCTATAACCTGTAATTCTGTACTTCAAGATGTCCCACCTTTTTGGGCCAAACCACTGTATGCCTTCCATGTATTGATTTATGACTTCACATGTAATTTCTGTCTCCCTGAAATGCATAAAACCAAACTGTAACCCAAGCATGGCAAGATCACTTGCTCAAGGCTTCTTGGGTGTGGCTCTCTGGGCCATGGTCACATACTCAGCTCAGAATAAACCTCTTTAATTTTACCGAGTTTGGGTTCTCTTCCATTGACAACACCAGTTCCCATGAGCTAAGCTATAAAGGTCACCATTCTAGCAAACAAACAGTATTAATGAAAGAACAACTAATTACAAGTCAAAGGTTTAAGATGTTTTAGGCAAGTATCTATTAAGTCAAACAGAGAAAAAAGTTAAGCAGGGAGAGACTGGTATTTGGAGGTGTGATTCAGAAACCTGGGGTATAGGTCCTCTGTACTCAGCCATCTTGAAAGATTTCGGGATTTGAAAAAGGTACCAATCTGTTCATAATCCCTGGATTACTAATTCCACTGGTTTCTGATTCCCCTTTCATAGTTCCCCTAAAACGTTCTGAATTGGCAATTGTAACTATACTATCCACAACTTTTTGTCGCTCCAACTTGAAAATCACACAATTTACTAATGGGACACAGCACCTAACTGACTGAATTTCAGAAACCTTCAAAGAAGGTAGAACTTCAGAGGCTGCACTCTCTTCCCAGCTTTAACACCTAAAGCTTGAGGCCAAAACCATTTTGTAATTCAGAAGCTCACAATTTTTGGTAACTAAGAAAAGACATAAATGCTACTAGGCAGATAGCTCCAAGTGAAAAGTGTACTTACCCACTGAAAGTAAGTTGCTGTAATTCTCCAGCATCACATCCATGTACAGGATCCTCTGAGAGGGGTCCAGTTGCTCCCATTCCTCCTGGGTAAAGTCCACAGTCACATCCGTGAATGAAACTGATCCCTGAAATGGCACACTATTATTCATTCTGAAGTGATCATGGTTTGGTGATATAGAAAGGATACATGAAAACTTTTTCTTACCATATCGTTGTAACAGTTATTCACCATGAAAATTTACATATAACACCAACAGTACATCTTGTTCACTGTCATGTCTCAAAAAAAAAATTTTTGTAGTTAAAACATTCAGATTTCCTTATCTTTGGCCCTATCACATCTGCTAGGTATCTAAAATTAATAAAACACTGTTTCTGCTCTCAAGATGGGTACAGGGAGACAAGCATATGAACATAAATATTTGGTATTTGATGTTACCAGTGCATTGATGATTATATAGGCATCAATGTTAAAGCTTTGAATATTAAAAGGCAGAAGACGTGCTTCCAATTATGAGGAAAAATTTCAAAAACAAGGAACTCCCTACCACATTCAAGTCATAAAAATGGTAGAAAAAAATTTATATAGTTGGATATAACAGATGACAAAGAGCTGAAAAGATAAAATCATCCAGACTAAAATACAGAAGGAAGGCTAGGCAGGGCTGCGCACACCTATAATCCTAGCACTCTGGGAGGCCAAGGCAGGAGGATCCCTTGAGCTCAGGAGTTCAAGACCAGCCTGAGCAAAAGTGAGATCCCATCTCTACTAAAAACAGAAAAATTAGCCAGGTATTGTGGTGCACGTCTATAGTCCCAGCAACTTGGGAGGCTGAGGCAGGAGGATCGCTTGAGCCCAGGGGTCTGAGGTTGCTGTGAGCCAGGCTGATGCCATGGCGCTCTACTCAGGGCAACAGAGAGACTCTGTCTCAAAAAATAAAATATATAACGAATAAGGATGGAAAATACATTAGAGTCTAAAGACACATGCAATAAGCTAAAAAGGTCTAATATACTTGTATTTATACTTGTAATTGGAGTCCTAGTAGGAGAGGAAATACAGCAGAAACTATTTGAAGAGATAATAGCTGAGAATTTTCCAAAACAGCTTCAGGCTACAGTTTCAAGAAACACCACTAACCTCAAGTAGAATATAAAAAACAAAAACCCCACTTAGGCACATCATAATAAAACTAATAACCCTGGAACATTCAAAGACAATAAAAGTGACAGCTTATTTTTCAATAAAAACAATGGAAGCCACAAAACAATGGAATATCTTCGAAGTGCTGAAAATATCTAGAACACAAGTTGGCAAACTTTTTCTATAAAGGGTCAAGTAGTAAATATTTTACGTTTTGCAAGATGTATGTAGTCTCTGCCAAAACTAATCAACTTGGCAACTATACTACAAAAGCAGGCATAGACAACATGTAAAGAAATAGGCCTGGCTGTGTTCCAATAAAACTTGATTTATGGATAGAAACCTGAATTTCGTATAATTTTCACAACACAAAATACTATTCTGATAGTTCCTCCCCAATCGTTCTTAGCTTGTGGGCTATATAAAAACAAGGCAGCAGGCCATTTGGACAATGGGCCATAATTTGACAACTCCTGATCTAGAATGATGACTGATAATAAATGCCATAAAGGACATTACCAAAACGAAGAAAATTAAACCCAGCAAGAATCAGTTGGATGCTATGGGAAAAAAACAAAAGCAAATAAATCCACAAAAGATATTAAATTGAGCAAATACAGAATAGGAGAAGGAGGTGTTAAATAATAAGCTGTAACTAATTTTTGGATTCATCAACTTGGTAGTTGTAGCATGGGGAAAGTATCATGTTTGGGAGAAAGATTCTGATTAAATTTTTAAAAAAACATTTAAATAAGTACTGAAAAAAAGTAAGATACCCCCTAAAAGGATGAAAATATATTCTCACAGACCAGCAGAGGGGGAAAAGTAGATCAATAAAATCAGTGATCAAATTAAAATAGGGGCCAGGCACAGTGGCTCGTACCTACAGTCTCAGCACTTTGGGAGGCCAAAGTGGAAAAATCACTTAGGGGCAAGGGTTTCAGACCAGCAATGGGCAACAGAGTGAGACCTGCCTCTACAAAAAATTTTTTAAAAAAATAGCCAGGGTGCAGTGGTGTGCATCTGCAGTACCAGCTACTGGGGAGGCTGAGGTAGGAGCATTGTTTGAACTCAGGAGTTCAAGGATACAGTGAGCTATGATCATAGCACTGCACTCCAGCCTGGGTGACAGAGTGAGACCCTGTCTCTTTAAAAAAAATAAAATGGGATAAATGTTTGTTAAAAGATTAACACCTTCATGGTTTTAAAATATATATATATATATATATATATATTTTTGCACTTTTTGTAAGAGACAAACTTAACACAAAGGCTGAAAACAAAAGGCACAGAAAGCTGGCTCAGGTACATGGATAATTAAACGGAATTTCAAAAGTATGCATATGACATGACCTAAAAATTCTATATAATCCTGTTAATTCATACAAAAGTACTTTTAAAAAGAGGACTGAATACACACCCACACAAAACTTCTAATACTGATTACCGCTAAGGTGAGAAGACTGGCTTTAACAGTCAAGAGGATTTTAGCAATGAGTGAGGTGACATGAAACGAAGACAAGACAGTATGCTAGGGAGGGCACATCCTCATATGATAGAGCAAGAGACAAGAGTCATGTATGAATTGTGTAATATAAAGAAAAAAACTTTAGGGCCAGGCGCGGTGGCTCACGCCTGTAATCCTAGCACTCTGGGAGGCCGAGGCGGGTGAATCGCTCAAGGTCAGGAGTTCGAGACCAGCCTGAGCAAGAGTGAGACCCCGTCTCTACTAAAAAAAATAGAAAGAAATGATCTGGACAACTAAAAATATATATATAAAAATTAGCCGGGCATGGTGGCGCATGCCTGCAGTCCCAGCTACTTGGGAGGCTGAGGCAGAAGGCTCGCTTGAGCCCAGGTGTTCGAGGTTGCTGTGAGCTAGGCTGATGCCACGGCACTCTAGCCCAGGCAACAGAGCAAGACTCTGTCTCAAAAAAAAAAAAAAAGAAAGAAAAAAACTTTACTGTGTGGAGGCAAATATGCCAAAATGTTAAGTATTGACTAGACTGTATAACAGGTTGGTAAATTATTATTAGTATTTCTGTGTATTTTTCACACTTCACAAAATCAAACAAAAGAAAAAAAAAAAACTTATGATCTACCAGGCAAAAAGAAAGAAAAGGAACCACATGTGACCAGAGAGGCAGAGATTGGAGTGAGGTGGCCCACAAGCCCAGGAATGCCTGCAGCCACCAAAAGAGGAGGGAGGCTAGGAATGCAATCACCCCTAAAGCCTCTGGAGGGAGCATGGTCCTGCTAACACCTTGAATTTGGACTTCTGGCCTCCCAAACTGTGAGAGAATAAATTTCTGTAGTTTTACGCCAAAAAAAAAAAAAAAAAAAAAAAAAATCAATCGTAAGGAAATTTCTGAACGCTGGGTACAAAGAGAAAAGTTTATTAGTTTCAGGAGAGAGTAAGTCACATTCTGATAAGCACACAGAAGGCCTTTAGACTTCCTAACTGCACTACCCTACACTAAAAAGTAATGAATTCAAAATTCTGAGAGAGGCAAACCATAAAAGCTGGACAAAATAAAATGATCATTTGCAGGCATCAGAGAGCAACCAGTGCCCATCTACTATTATTGAAAAAAGGGCATATAGGAGCGGAGCCCCACATTCACACTGATGCTGAAAGGAAAAAAAAAATATATCAATCTTGACCTTTACATTCAGTAAAAATGTCCCTAAGGGTATTTTCTGAAATAGGGCACAGAAAAATAAAGCCCAGGCAGAAGTGAGTGTTGCTACATGGAATAAATAAAAACTGGCATTTGGGTCTGCAAAGCAACTGGAATTTGGGGTCAGGATGCTATGGTTTGAATATTTTTTGTCCCCTCCAAAAATTCATATTGAAATTTAATCCCCAATGTAACAGTATTGGAAGGTGTGGCCTTTGAGAGGTGACTAGGTCATGAGGGCTCTTCCCCTTGCAAATGAGATAAGCGCCTTTCTAAACGCCATTTCAGGAGGGAGTCTGTTCCTTTTTTGGCCCTTCTACCTTTTGCCATTCAAGGATACAGCATTCCTCCCCTCCAGAGAATGCAGCATTCAAGGTGCACCTTGGAAGCAGAGACCAGGCCTTCACCATACACCCAACCTGCTGGCACCTTGATCTTGGACTCTTAGCTTCCAGAACTGTGAGAAAATAAATTTCTGTTCTTTATAAATTACCCAGTCTCAGGTATTCTGTTATAGTAGCACAAAACAGATTAAGTCACAGGGTAATGGAGCTAAGGAAGCCACAGAAAAGGGGCCCTAGCATTCTCCATAATAATTCACCTCAGATCTTTGGCTCGTTCTTAATATGTGCAGATGGACAGCAAGCATCCAGGGAAACAAGCAGACAGCAACAACTGGGAGACTGAAATCTGAACAGAGATTTCAAAGCTTGCACAGTGCTGGGAAGATGCTGCAGTTTGAATCTGGCAGGAGTAGAGATACTGGTGAACAGCTGAGATGCCAGAAAAGCCACGGGAGTAAGGACCATATCCTAGGAGAAAGGACTATGATCTAACTGCAATAGACCCACCCTTGCAAATCTGAAAAACAAGCTGCAGCAGGATCAGAATGATCTGCCAATAATTTAACTGTCTGGCCAAACAAAACATATTTTAGAGGGAGCTATTAATATGTATCCTACAACATGTCCATCACACAAACAAAAATTATTAGACATGAAAAAGCAAAAACAATGAGAAGACAAAACCAATCAAGAGATAAACAAGGCAAAAGAAGCAAATGTAGAGATAACCCAGATTAGAGTTAGCACACAAACACTTCAGATGAACTGTAAAGTAACATGTGAAAATATAAAGGTGGTCAGAAAAGCATATAAGCTGCAATCCCTAGAGCAATCACTTAAAAAAAAGAAAGAGAAAAAGGAAAATGGGAACAGACAAGACAATAAAAAATAAATAGCAAGATGATAGACTTAAACCCATCTGTTGTCTATAATAAAATTAATCATAAATAAATCAATAAAAAGAGATAGGCTACATAAAAACCATGACCAAACTATATGTTGTTTAGCAGAACCATACCACAAATACAAGAACACAAATAGGTTGAAGAAAAAGAATAGGAAAAGATACATCATAAAAACACTAATCATAAAAAAGCAGGTATGATTTTATTTAATACAAGAGTATTATCAGACACAAAGAGGCCCATCCCAAAATGATAAAAGGGTAAATCCATCAGGAAGATAGAAGAATCAAATGTGCACATAATCAATAACCATATATCCAACGAATAACAAGGCTTCAAATTACATCAAGCACAAACTGACAGAACTAAAGCAAGGAATGGACAAATCCACATGCATATCCAGCTATCAAATATCAGAACAGAATGAAGACATTTTCAGAAATGAAAAGTCTAAAAAACGCATCTCTCACACATCCTTTCTCAATAAGCTGCTGAAGAACATACTCCCATAAAACAGTAATCCAAAAAAGTCAAATACATGGGAAAGGGCAAACAAAAGATCAATACAAGACAGAGCTGAAGGAAATCCCTAGAAGTGTGAAGGAGATTGCAGAGTGGCAGTGATTTTCTACTGACACCAAACTGCTTGCAGCATAGACTGGAACACTAGAACAGAGCGATTCAAAAGCAGGCACTTTGAGGGCTGTCATCAACAAGATATCTGCTGCCACTCTACCACCTTTTTATTAACCTGAGGGCAGAATGCCTGGATGAGCCTGGCCCAGATTCTTATCTGTACCTGGTTTGGCTTGTATTGAACATGTGCTAATGACATCTGTCTCCCCTCTCCACACCAGACTGCTTTGGATCAGATGAAGACACTCATTTCACCTCACAGAAGTGTTCCACTTTAATCTACTCCTGAGAATTGGCAGTTGACCAGTGAGTGAGCCAAGAAGCAGAAAATACACAGCATTCCATTCCCTCTAATTATATTCCTACCAGACTTTTAATATGTAATCCACATTTTGATCCTACCAGACGGCCTCAATGCGTAGAGCCCTATGTTTCCCTATGTTTCTCATGACCTTGCCAATGACTTCCCCAAATGGGAATTTATGTAAACTCTCAGGAAAACTGAAGCCAGACCATGACCCAGAGATTCCATTTGGCTCATCTTCTCCTGGGAGCCTTTGTTCAACAGTAGCAAAATTTCTAGACACAGCTAGATTTGTATTGTTAGATTTGCTTGGTAAGTATTGCCACATTCCTCCCAGTAAGGCTGTATAATTTTATACTACCACCAGCAATGCGTGAGTGGTTTCATCTCCCCTGAGCTAACACAAGGTAATGTAATTTGGAAAAAAAAAAAAAAATGACCCGAGTCTTGATAAAGGGTACGTGACATGTTTTAGATCTTACATGTCTAAAAGAAAACACTCTACCCATTAGAAAAAAGATTATGCAAGCCAAGGCAATATTAATTCCAGTTATAGTTTTTCAAAACTAAATTTTATATTGATTAGGAATACACATATAAGTGGTAAAGTCTTTAAGGAAAAAAAGGGAATGATTAACAACAATGTGAAGATGGTGGCTACTTAGTTGGAGGATTCAATCAGAGAATGTGTCATAAAGAACAGAGAACTTTCTGTTTTAACCTGTGTACCCACTTTTTTACTCTTTACTGTGATACATACTTGTTACACATGCTGTTATAACACATATAGAGTATTATAATATTTTATACACTGCTCTGTATACATGTTACATTAAACAAAAAAATTAGGAAAAAAGAATGAGGAAACTATGCTTTGATATGGAAAGATATGTTATTGAGTGATAAAAAACACATAATTAAGAAACTGAGAAGACAATAAACTAAAAGAAAAACTCCACAAAACACATATCTGATAAAAGATTTGTATCTAAATCATGCAAATAATTCTTAAAACTCAAAATAAGAAAACAAACAACCTGATAAAAAATGGACAAACTATCTGGACACTTTGCCAAAAAAGATAAAGAGACAGCAAATAAGCATATGAAAAGATGCTTGACATCCTGTGTTGTCAGGGAATTGTAAATCGAAACAAGATACCATTACACACCTATTAAAATGCCTAAAATCCAGAACACTGAGAACACTGAATGCTGGTGAGGATGTGTAGCAATAGGAACTCTCATTTACTGCTGGTGGGAATGCAAAATGATACAGCCACTTGGAAGACATTTTGGCAGTTTCTTGTAAGATTGATCAAATTCTTACTATATGATCCAGCAATATGGCCCTTGGTATTTACCCAGATGAGTTGAAAACTTATGTCCACACAAAAACCTGCACAATGTTTATAGCCGCCTCATTTATAATTGCCAAAATTTGGAAGCAACTAAGATGTCCTTCAGTAGGTGAAGGGATAATCAAAAAGTGGTACATCCACATCATGGCACGTTATTCGGTGCTAAAACAAAACAAGGTATCGTGCCATGAAAAGGCATGGAGGAACCTTAAGTGCTTGTTTCTAAGTAAAGGAAACCAATCTGAAAAAGTTACCTACTGTGTGAATCCAACTATACAACATTCTGGAAAAGGCAAAACCAGGAAGATAAGACAATAAAAAGATCAGTGGTAAAATATCAGGGGCTTAGGGAAAGGGAGGAAGGGATAAATAGGCGGATCACAGGGGATTATTAGCACAGTGAAACTATTCTGTATGATACCACAAGGGGAGATATATGTCATTACACATTTTTCAAAACCCACAGAATGTGTAACACAAAGAGTGAACCCTAACGTAAACTATGGACTTCGTTTGAAGTATCAATATTGGCTCATCAGTTGTAACAAGAATACCACATTAATGAAAGATTTTTTTTTCAAGATCTCAATAATAGGGGAAACTATGGAGGGCAGTTGGGGAGTGAAGGGGTATATGGAAACTCTGTACTTTCTACTCAATTTTTCTGTAAACGCAAAACTGCTTTAAAAATGATGTCTGTTAGTTAAAAACAGAATATAAACAGAACAGTATGATTAATATGCTATCTTACATTTGCATCTGTATTTGCACTTATATAAATATGTACAAATAAACTCTGGAAAGCTACTCAAGAAAGTAATGACAATGGTACCTATAGGGGGTTGGGAGAAAATTCAAATACATACCTACATATTTACTGAGTTCTCTGGCATTATGCTAATCTGATTGGAAAAACAAAATACATACAACAGTACTTGCACTTAAGAATGCTATATGAAAAAAACCCAAAGACAAACTGATAACTCATTCAATTTTGGTTGTTTCTGGGGATGCTGTCCAAAATATCACCTATATGAAGTGGTATTTATTTAGACCTAATAAGAGAACCAAGGAATTGGCACTCATAACCAATGCAAGAGTCTTAATTAATTCAGTTTGCTTTTTGGCTGCTGGTATCGATCAGTTAATTTTACAATGTTCTCCTTGAATTTTATTCATTTATATTTTTCTATTTCATTTTCCAGATCCTAATAAGCATCCTCAAATGCACTGAAAAACAAAATGGGGAATAAAAAAACAACTCACCTGGAATGTGTTCATTTTCTGCAGTTTTGGGGTAAAGGCAGAGAACTACGAAGACAGAACTGGAATAGAGGAAAAAGGAAGGCATTGTTATTAAGAGTCTGACCTGCCTCACAACTCCTAGAATGACCTGTTTAGAAATCCCTACACACCACCTGGGAAAATACTACTTCCTGGGACAGTCCTTTTGTCTCTTTAGAAGGGACAGAAAAGATCACACTGGCAGCACCTACCTTAAATTAAACATCATGAGACACCCCAAAAGGCAAGACTAAGACAACCAGTGATCAAGAGACAAAGCAATCAACAGAACCCTCAACTGCTGAAATGAACAGACAGGGAATTTAAAACAACTATGATTCATATACTAAAAGCTTTAATGGAATAGATGGACAACATGAATGAACAAATAGGGAATTTCAGCAGAGATGGCAACACCTAGAAAAAAATCAAATGGAATTGCTAAGAAAGAAAAGCACAGTAACAGAGGTGAAAGAATACCTTCGACGAGTTTGTTAGTAGATTCAACAGAGCTAAGAAAAGTTTCAGTAAATTTGAAGTTAAGTTAAAGGAAATTACCCAAACTGAAACACAAGAGAAATGAAAGGAAAAAATAGGATAAAGCATCCAAGGACTCTATCCTTGAATCTCAGTAACTCTTTAATTGTGATACTGAATCACAGTCTAATGGTCTAAAAAATATGTAATTGAAATTCCAAAAGGAGGAAAGTAGCATTTGAAGACATAATGGCCAAGAATTTTCCAAAAATAATAAATGCTATCAAACCACAGATCCAAGGAGCTCAGATAATTTATCCATACAGGATAAATACCAAAAACCAAACAAAAAAACATACATGGACACATCATATCCAAACAACTGAAAATTAAGGTTGAAGACAAAGTCTTCAAAGTAGTCAGAGAGAGGAAAAGACACATTATATATGTTAACAGAAGAACCATGCCAAACAATCACAGTCACCTTCTCATCAGAAACTATATAAGCCAGAAGACAATGTAGTGACATCTTTATGAAGTGCTTTAACAAGAAACAAAAACAAAAACAAAAAACAACTATCAACCCAGAATTCTATACTCAGCAAAAAATATCTTTCAAAAATCATGGTGAAATAAAAACCTTTTCAAGCAAACAAAGAGAGAATTCATTATCAGTTGACCTGTACTATAAGAATTGTTTAAAGAAGTTCTTCAGATAGAAAGACTATGATAGCAGACAGAAACCTAGATCTACACAAAGAAATCACGATCTCTGAGAATAGTTAAAATGAAGGTAAATATAGATACTTTTCCCTGCTTTCAATCACTCTAAAAAATAACTGATTATCTAAAGCAAAAATAGTAGCAAAGTTCTATGGGTTTATAGCATATGTAAAAGTAAAATGTATGACAATAATAGCACAAAAAAATGAGAGGATAACATTGGGAGTACACTATTATAAGTACACATACATTAAGCAGTATCCTACTATTTAAAGGTCCACTATGAATAATTCAAGATGTTTATTGTAAACCCTAGGGCAACCACCAAAAATTCTGGAAAATTTTTCCAAATAAAGGAAAAGTCAATAGTGGAGAAAAAATGTAATCACAGGAAGTGCCCACTTAAGCCAAAAGTAGGCAGAAAAAAGGAAAACAGGAACAAAGACCAGATGAGGCAAACAGAAAAATGCTAGCAAGAAGGTAGATTTTAATCCAACTACATCAGTAATTGTTATAGACACACCAATTAAATGACTGAGGTCAAACTGGATAAAAAAGCAAGACCAAACTATGTGCTGTCTATAAGCTTTTGTATTAAATATAAAAACATAGCTACATTAAGTGTCAAAGCATGAAAAAAAGATACACCTTGCAAACATTAATCAAAGAAAGCTGGAGTAATGATAGTAATGTCAGACAAAATAGACTTCAGAAAAAGAAATATTGCCAGGAATAAAAAAGTTATATCGCAAAATAATAAATGTGTCAAATCACCAAGAAGACGTAACCTACATGTATATAATCCTAAATGTACATGCACCTTAAAACTTCAAAATACAAGAAGCAAAAATTGATACAACTGAAAGAAAAATAAATAAATGCACAATTTCAGTTGAGCATTTCAATATCCTTCTCTCAGTAACTGATAGAACAAGTAAATAGAAAACCTATAAGGATACAGAAGAATAAACCACACTATCAACCACGCTGACCCATTTAATATTTATAGAAGATTCCACCACTAACAGTACAACATTTGTTCAAGTGCACATAAAACAGTCAACAAGATAGATCAGATCCTTGGCCATAAAACAAACCACAACAAATCTAAAAGAATAGGCCAGGCGTGGTGGCTCAGGCCTGTAATTCTAGCACTCTGGGAGGCCCAGGCAGAAGGACTGCTTGAGGCCAGGAGTTCCAGACCATCCTGAGCAAGAGCAAGAGCGAGACCTCGTCTCTACAAAAAATAGAAAAATCACTACAAAAAAACAGAAAAATTAGCTGGGCATCGTGGTATGCGCCTGTAGTCCCAGCTACTTGGGAGGCTGAGGCAGGATAATTGCTTGAGCCTAGGAGTTTGAGGTTGCAGTGAGCTGTGATGACACCCCTGCACTCTGGCCCAGGCAACAGAGCAAGACTCTGTCTCAAAAAAAAAAAAAAAAAAAAAAAAAAAAAAAAAAAAAATCTAAAAGAATAGAAATTTGTAACAGAGTACATTCTTTGACCAAATCAGAATCAGAATTAAACTGTGAATCAATAATAGAAAGAGATCTGGACAATCCCCAAATATTTGGAAATTAAGCAATATAATTCTAAATAATTAATAGGTAAAAAATGAAGTCATAAAGGAAGTTAAAAAAAGCTGGAACTGAATGGTAATGAAAATACAACGTATAAAAATTTGAAAAGATACAGCTAAAACAGTATTTAGAGGAACAGTTACGGCATTAAACTGTTTCTACTAGAAAAGAAGTCTTCAATTAATGGCCTCAGCTTCCACCTTATAAAACCAAACCAAAAAAAAAAAGAGAGAGAGAGAGAAAGCAATTAAACCCAAAGCATAAGGAAGGAAAAAAAGAGCAGAAATCAATAAAATTGAAAACGATAGAGAAATGCCAATTAAATTAAATGCTGCTTACTTGAAAAGATCAATAATACTGATAAACCTCTAGCCAAAATGGCAAAGAAAAAAAAGGACACAAAGTAACCAATATCTGGAATGATCCAAGAGACATTATTAGAGACACTACAGACATTAAAAATACTCTCATAATAAAAATAGATAATCATCAGCTAGACTAATCAAGAAAAAAGGGGAGAATCCCAAATACACACAATAAATGGGAAATAACAACAGAAAAAAATTATAGAAAAGAGATTCTATCTTCAGTAGCAGTAAAATACAACTACTAAGAAAAACAAAAATCTTTTTCACAAATTATAAAATACTGAAGGTGACAAAACAAAAAAGGATTGGAACAAATGGTAAAGACTATAGGCAGGGCCGGGCGCGGTGGCTCACGCCTGTAATCCTAGCACTCTGGGAGGCCGAGGCAGGCGGAT
>RJWJ010021813.1:0-27495 GCA_004363605.1 Indri indri | reverse complement strand
CAGAGACTACCTAAGATTAAGATATCCATAAAACAGATTGGCACGGGAATAATCATTTACATTGGTGATATGGCCCTTTACTTTAAAAAGTATATAACCTCAACAGTTCATTCAAATAGTATCACCCTGAGTACCACTGAGAATTATGTATACTCCATTGAGTCTTTCCAGAGGTGTATTGGTCAGATAAACCTAAAACAGTAATAAATACTGCAGAGCTAGGCAAACCTATTTTGGTTTATTCCTTTGGTAAGAAGTGTCAGTCCAGGCTGGGCGTGGTGGCTCATGCCTGTAATCCTAGAACTCTGGGAGGCCGATGCGGGAGGATTGCTTGAGGCCAGGAGTTCAAGACCAGCTTGAGCAAGAGCAAGACCCCGTATCTACTAAAAATAGAAAAATTAGCCAGGCATTGTGGCACACACCTGTAGTCCCTGCTACTCAGGAGGCTGAGGCAGGAGGATTGCTTGAGCCCAGGAGTTTGAGGTTGCTGTGAGCCAGGCTGACGCCACGGCACTCTACTCAGAGCAACAGAATGAGACCAGCCTGAGCAAGAGCAAGACACCATTTCTACTAAAAATAGAAAAAATTTAGCCTGGCATGGTGGCACGTGCCTCTGGTCCCAGCTACTCGGGAGGCTAAGGCAAGAGAATGCCTTGAGCCTAAGAGTTTGAGGTTGCAGTGAGCTGTGATGACACCACTGCACTCTAGCCCAGGTGACAGAAAGAGACTCTGTCTCAGAGAAAAAGAAAAGTGTTAGTCCCAGCCATGTTCAGCTCTGGCTGGACACGGGTAATAAAGACCTTCACCTTTATGAGCTTAGTTGTGTCATTACCTAGAAAGGCTACTCAAGATGGGCAGAATATTGAAAGAAAGAGGCTAGAACTAGTGGACCAGCGAGGAACTCCAGAGTATTTGCTCAGCCATCAAGCTGCACTTTCCCTTCCTAACATTTTTGTGTGTGCGTGACAGGGTCTCCCTCTGTGGCCTGGGCTAGAGTGCAATGGCATCACCATAGCTCACTGCAACCTCAAACTCCTGGGCTCAAGTGATCTTCCTGCCTCAGCCTCCTGAATAGCTGGGACTACAGGCATGCACCACCACACCCCACTAATTTTTCTATTTTTTTGTAGAGACAAGGTCTCACTCTTGCTCAAGCTAGTGAGCAGGAAAAATTGGCACGAAAACAAGGAACCCGGGTAGAGGTCCCACTCTAAGATCTGAACTTGCAGAGTCAAAAGCTAGGGTGGCTGGGCGTGGTTGCTCACTGACCATCCCAGCAGAGCCAGGCCCAGCTGCTGGGCGGTCCCTCCTGTCCCCTGCCCATGCCCATCTCCACCTTCTTCGACTTTCTTTCCTACTGGATCAGAAAACCTCATTCATGGCTGATAGGAAGGGAAGACTGGAAAGGAATAAGAGAAAAGCAGATATTACAAGGAAGAGGAGTGATAAGAATACTTTTAGCCCCAGAGATGTAGATATAATACCATGCATACGAAATGGAAAACAAACAAAATTATTCTGAAATTTTAACATGAGAGGGGAAATATCATTTCATATAGAGGCAATATAGAAATAAAAAAGGATTTAATTCTGTTTGAGTCCTGCCTCTTCCACTTGCAGGTTATATGATTTTGCATAAGCTTAAGCTCTCTGAGTCTCAGTTTCTTTATCTATACTGTGGGGTTATAAAACAGTTCATTTTGCAGGGTTGTTGTGAGGATTAGATGAGATCATGCATGCAAACATGCTCAATTTATGGGTGATGTCTGTCCTGCCCATGACCAATTCTCAGGTTAAATGTTGCAAAGTAAAACTCTGTTGGCTGGATTTAGCTCAAAGATGTTTTGTTTGGTCTTGTGTTGGGAGTCCCCAAGACCACCCCCAGGTTTGATGATTCAGTAGGAGGATTTACAGGACCCAGCATGTAGTAATACTCATGGTTACGACTGACAAAATGATACAAAGCAACCCAGCGAGGAAAAAGGCACATGGGGCAAAGTCCCCAATAAACCAGGCGTGAACGTCCGAGAGTCCTCTCCCATGAGTCACACAGGGTGTGCTCAATTGCCCCAGCGATGAGTTGTGACAAAATGTGTGAAATGTTGCCAACCAGGAAGTTCATTAGATTCAGTGCCCATGGTTTTTATTGGGGGCCGCTCATGTAGGCAACCTGTGCCAGGCACATGTCCAAATTCCAGACTTCCAGAAGGAAAGCAAGGGGTCAGCATAAACCGTATTGTCTGTATAAGCGGTTTAGGCACAGAGAGTCACTGTTAATCACTTCTGGGAACGGTGGGAACCCCCCTGAGATCCAAGTTCCCAAACGTCAGCCAAGGGCCAGCCTTGTCAGCAGGACTTTCTAAGGATAAGCAGTTAGGACTGCTATGTTAACTCTTTTTTGCACAGACCTGCACAGCGTTTGCCCATGCAGAGTTTTTTTGTTTTGTTTTGTTTATTTATTATTGCTATTATTATTTTACTTAGTTGCCATCCTTTAAAAATTAAGGAATTTCACTCAGGATTTCCAGTTTCTTATGGAAAATTAGATTTTGTGGCAACAATACATCTATATTCCCACATGTCAACAATTAACAGTCCTCTTTAGAAAAGTATTCATGTTTCCTTAAATTCCCCCTAGTCTCTGCCACTCCCAATAGTGTTTCCCACATCGAGTGCCAGTTGCCATTTACATCATGCTTTTGTGAATCTGGCTGTGGGATACTTGAATGAGAAACGGCCAATTAACCGAGGACAAGAGAAAGAAGTAGGCATGTAGAATACCACCGAGTCATGATAATTAATATAATAATGCAAGTGGGTCATGGTTAATGAATTCCTGCTGTTGAGGTCCCCAGAAATGCCATGAATTCAGAACTCCTCTTTGGCATCCCTATTACAGCAGTTACTTGTGGGTATACTTGGATTGCTATGACAACACTTTTAATGCTGCATACAATGAGTCTCCTTTATTTAAGCTAACTTGAGTCAGTCTTTGTTCCTACCCACCCAAAGATCACTGACTAGAATAGTGTAATCACATAAATTAATCATTGCATATATTGTCAGTTAATACTTTGTAAATGGAAGTTATTGTTATCATCCCCACCAAGACTTGTTACAGTGAACTAAAATATGTCAACGGAAAGGCAAATCTTGTTTCAAAGGTAATAGGTTCAATGAATATTCAAGTAGTTCTACATATCAGTGTATCCACTTATTATTAACTCAACTACTATGTGATAAAATAAAATTTTATCTTTATATTCCTAGCAACTATAAAAGTACCAGGCATGGAGTTGGATTCAATAAATGTTTCCTAACATTATAAAGTTTATCTATCAGGAGATCTAGAAACTCAAGGATTGAGATAACGAAAATCATTCAGTCATGGTAAAAGGGGAAAATGCAAGTGATATAATTGCAGGATTATGCCACGTGCCACCCAACCTCATGCTCTGCTGCTTTTCTGGTTCCATTTACAAAACCCACACAGATACACGTTCTAGAGGAAGAACTACAATAATTCCAGTATCTGTTGAAAGGTTCATTCTACTAAAATAAAGAATATGAAAAGTTTATTACTTGACTTCTTGATAACTTAATTCTTCAGAAGACTGAGGAAGCAATTAGAGGAATTTAACCTATAGACTTGACATTTATTGATAAGGAAGAAATGGTTATTGAAGCAAACAGAAGCTATGGGGACACCAAGAAAAGAGTCAGTGCCATACAGGTTGAGTATCCCTTATCAGAAATGTTTGGGACCAGAAGTGTTTTGGATTTTGGACTTTTTCAGATTTTGGAATATTTGCATATACATAATGAGATATCTTAGGGATGGGACCCAAGTCTAAACATAAATGAATTTTGTGTTATATATACCTTATACACATAGGCTGAATGTAATTTTATATAATATTTTTAATAATTTTGTACATGAAACAAAAGTTTTGACTGCATTTTGACTGCGACTCATCACAAGAGGTCAGGTGTGGCATCCTGTCAGTGCTCAAAAAGTTTTGGATTTTGGAGCATTTTAGATTTCTGATTTTCAAATTTAGAATGGTAAACCAGTTTTAGAATTGGACACTGGGAATAGAGTCTGATTTTGTAAGTATTCTTTTAGTATAAGTGGCAGCAATTCAATTTAAATTGACTCAGGCACAGCTGGATTCAGGTTCACAAATGAAGTCATCAGGAAATAGTGTTTCTGTATTTCTTAATGTTATTTATTTCCTGTGTGCTGGCTTCATTCTCAAGAAAGGATCATCTGTCATAGTAACAAGATGATCTTCAATAGCTCTGAGCTTATATAGACAAGGTTAGCAATCTCCTTGGAAAAAGAGCATCCCTTTCCCAATAGTTTCAGCAAAAGTCTAGGACAGGGGTGGGGAACCAGTAGCCTTCAGGCCTCATGTGGCCTTCTGGGTCCTTAGGTGCGGCCTTTTGACTGAATCCAAATTTTACAGAACAAATCCTTTTATTTTTATTAATACATTTTGTTTGTCTTTTACATTTTTATTTCATTTTAAGGTGAACATATTTAAAATACCAAAGAATATAATAAAGTTTCAATGAAATAATCCTCCCAGATTGACCAGCACAATTAGAACATTAGTAATCCATAAGGGCTAAATCGATGGCTGTGACACTAACCATTTAGTTCTAACTCTACTCTCGCCTAACTTTATAAAGTTCACCTATCACGAGGCTGGTTGGCAAGAGTTTATGGGGCTCGAGGATGTCAGGTGCACTGTGTTTCTGTTTGAAGTGGAATTTGTGAATAGTTGCACAGCTGGGCAGTATTTTTTAATTCTGTCTGCTTCACAGCCCATCATGTCAAAGAAGACCAAGGCAACGCTACAGGAAGAAAACAGATTTTTTAATGAGGAGTGGGAATTGCAATATTTTCTTGTTTCTTCTGAAGATAAGATGATTTGCTTGTTTTGTGATGCTGCAATATCAACATTGAAGAAATTCAATGTTCATCAGCATTATTTACACTCATAAGGACTACAATACTTTAAATCAGAGGGAGAGGTGCCAAATTTGTATTGCAGAAATTAAAACATGAAAAGCAAAAGCATAGACAATTCTTTCAGGCAGCAATAAGACCTGGAAATAATGCCACTGAAGCAACTTAGAAAGTAGCTTATATACTTGGGGAAAAAAAGGACAGCCATTCAGTGATGTAGAAATTGTGAAAGAATGCATTGTCGAAGTTGTAGGATGCTTACACCCTGATAATGTTTCAAACTACAAACAACTGCCTCTTTCAAGGGGAACCATAACTGACCAGCAGCATACATATTTAGGTATCTAAACATATCTAAACATAGAAAGGGTACAGTGAAAATACAGTATTATAATCTTATGGGGCACCATCATATATGGGGTGGTCTGTTGTTGACTGAAACATCTTTATGTGACACATGACTACAATTCTATGAAAAAAAATTGAGGTGCTAATACAAGAATGAGAGATGTTGGGGACTCATTCATTCATTCATTCAACAAATATTTACTTATAGCTTACTATATGTAGGTGTATCTTAGGTTCCAGGTATATAACAGTGAATAATACAGACAAAAATCCTTGCTTTGTTGGAAATTGCATTCTGGTTGGAGCAGGAGAGATAACAAACAGCTATATTAATAAAATATGTAATATTTCAGATGGTGATAGACTCTGTGAAGGAAAATATTAGAGAAGGAGAATAGAGATTGCTGGGGAGGAGGAATGCCGTAATTTTACGTAAGGTAATTGGAAAAGGCCTTACTGAAAAGGAGACTTTTTTTTTTAAGATAGGGTCTTGCTCTGTTACCCATGCTGGGGTGCAGTGGCATCATCATAGCTCACTGCCACCTCAAACCAGGTCTGGGCTCAAGCGATGTCCTTGCCTCAGCCTTCTGAGTAGCTGGGACTACAGGCATGCACCACTACGCCCAGATTTTGCTTCATTTTTTGTAGAGACAGGGTTCTCGTTATGTTGCTCAGGCTAGTCTCAAACTCCTGGGCTCAAGCAATCCTCCCACCTCAGCCTCCCAAAGTGCTGGGATTACAGGAATGAGACACCACCCCTGGCCAAAAAGGAGACATTTGAGCCAAAGTAGATGAGGAAATGAGCTCTGTAGATATCTGGGAAAAGAGGGGAGAGAACAGCAGTGTGTATGTGTGTGTGTGTGTGTGTGTGTGTGTGTGTATACACATATACACATATGTGTATATATACACACGTGTATATGTGTGTGTGTATGTGCATATGTGTATGTGTATATATACACACATATATATGGGTTTGTACCTTGCAATATGAGCCAGGGAAAAGTAGGAGATGAGGTCAAAGATTATAAAATGCCTTTTATGCTGTTGACTTTGATTTTACTCTGAGATGAGAAGCCATTAGAGAGCTTGAGCAGGATAGTGACTTGATCTAGCTGACATTTAAAAATGCAGACCGAAGGGAGAAAGCAAGAGATTAGTAAAGAGATTAGTGCAATAATCCAGATTAGAGATGTTAATAGTTTGGACCAGGGGTGGGGAACATTTTCATGTTGGAAGGCTGCATTAATTTAGCTGTAATCAAATAAGGCCACATTCAAGAAACTTCAATTAGATATACTTAAAAACGTACATTATTTTGTAAAAGATCTACTATGTACTTAATAATTTCAAAAAATGAAAGCTATTTGGTAATTTTAAAGTTAACTAACCTTTTAATGACTTTGCCGTGTCTGCTTTTTGTTGGAAAGCATTTGAATATTTGGTTGCAGCATGGAGGTCCACAGTTTCGGTTCATCCTCTAGATGGGTATCAGTCATTTGTGACCTTAAGGGCATGTTGATTTGGGTTAGGTAGGAGAATGGAGATTCACAAAATAAGTGGTTGAAAAGCAAGAAAGCATTTTTGGGCATGTTGCTGAAGGCAGGGGTATTCTACAGCATTTTTCCATATTTCAATTGGATCTTTCTTAGCATCAAACGATGACTTTAAAATGCCATCTACTGAGAACTCAATCAATTCCATTTGTAGTTCTTTAAGTGCCTTGGTGACATCAACTAAGTGAGGCTGAAATGCTGATTTGAGTGTGATGTCATGATTCTCAAAGTCAGTGAATCTTTCATTGTATTCTCCAATTAATAGGTCTGTAACAGCGGCATATTCTTCAGATGATTTGCATATATCACCCTGCTCATCAGTGACCTCTGCTAACTGGGGAAAATGTTCATCCAAAATTTCCTTTTGAAGAAGAATTGTTTTGAAAAAGATAGCTTTTTTGAAATGCTTGGATTTTTTTTGCCACATGTCATGTATAGATTTAGTTTTACCCTGCAAAGAAATATTCAAGACGTTTTGATTTGACATGACATCACACAGAAATGCTGCATTCCTATAGAAATCTTCTTTCAATAATTCACATTGCTGATTCTGTTCTTTATAAAATTTAACTATATGTTCTCCCAGAGGTAAAATTTTGGCTACCACCTGTCCCTGCGATAGCCAATGCACTTTAGAATGATATAGCAAATCCACATTGATTACTTCATTGTTCAACTTTAGATGTTACTAAACTGATGATGCTGTGTTGCATTTGCACAAATATAGTTACCAATACTTATAACTTGTTGCAAAGTGTCACTTAAATATTAATAGTAGCTTTAGCACAGAAATTTTGCTGATGCAAGATACAAGGAAAAGAAATGAGAGCATCTGGATCCGTTAATACTTTTTTTAATCTGTGCAATAAACCCTTCATGTTTTCCTTCATGGAAGTCGCACCATCTGTACGTACACTCACTAAATTTACCAAATTCAGTCTAACTTCACATTTATCTTGAAAGTTGTTGAAGATATCTATTCCCTGTGTTCCTTTTGCAAGAGTGCCCAAAGTGAGTAAAATCTTCATAGCAAAGAAAATCTTCCATTATGACCGGAATGAAGTATAAAACCTGTGCTGAGTCAGTAGTATCAGTTGAGTCATCCAAAGTGATTGAATAATATATATTTTCCTTTTAAAGTATTGCCTGAAGTTGCTCTGTTAAGTTGAAGGCTAATTCATGCTGCCAATCAGTTATGGTTCTCCTTGAAAGAGGCAATTGTTTGTACTTTGAAATGTTATCAGGGTCTAAGCATCCTACAACTTCGACAATGCATTCTTTCACAATTTCTGTATCACTGAATGGCTTCCATTTTTATCTCGAGTATATAAGCTACTTTCTAAGTTGCTTCAGTGGCATTATTTCCAGGTCTTACTGCTGATTAAAAGAATTGTCTTTGCTTTTTCTTTTCATGTTTTAATTTCCACAATGCAACCTTTTGCACCTCTCCCTCTAATCTAAAATATTTGTGGTCCTTATGAGTGTTATAATGCTGATGAGCATTGAATTTCTTTAATGTTTATATTGCAGCATCACAAAGCAAGTAAATCATTGTATCTTTAGCAGAAACAAGAGAATATTGCAATTCCCACTCCTCATTAAAAAAAAAATCTGTTTTCTTCTTTCAGCTTGTCTTGGTCTTCTTTGACATGACGGGCTGTGAAGCAGGCGGAATCAAAAAATACTGTCCAGCTGTGCAACTGTTCACGAATTCCACTTCAAACAGAAACACAGTGCACCGTTGTCAAAAGCTAATAACAGACTGACATCCTTGAGCTCTGTAAACTCTTGCCAACCAGCCTCGTGAGGTAGTGGTTCCAGTCAGGTGGGAGTAGAGTCACCTATCAGAAGAATTTTATAAAGTCAAGTGAGAGTAGAGTTAGAACTAGATAGTAAGTGTCACGGCCATCAATTTAGCCCTTATGGCTTACTAATGTTCTAATTGTGCTGGTCAATCTGGGGGGATTATTTCATTGAAACTTATTTTATTCTTTGGTATTTTAAATACATTCATTTTAAAATGAAATAAAAATGTAAAAGATGAACAAAAATGTATTAATAAAAATAAAAGGATTTGTTCTGTAAAATTTGGATCGAGTCAAAAAGCCATACTTAAGGACCTAGAAAGCCGTATGTGTCTTTAAGGCTACAGGTTCCCCATCTCTCGTTTAGACCAAAGTGATAACAGCTGACTTGGTAAAAAAGCAGTCAGATTCTGGATATATTTTGAAGGCAGTGCCACCATGATTAAAATGTGGGAGAGGAAAAGTGAGAGAAAGAATCAAGGATAACTCTAAGGCTTTTGGCAAGAGTGACTGGAAAGATGGAGATGTGATTAACTGCAGTGGAGAAAACTGTGAAAGGAATAGGTTTGCAGGAGAACAGGAGTTCAATTTTAGACATGTTAAATTTGAGATTCCTTTTACGACTCAAAGTAGGGATGTTGATAGGCAGTTAAGTCTGGAATTTAGGCTGGAGTGTTATGAGCGTATGGATGGTATTTAAAGCCATTAGATTGGATAAGATCACTGAAGGAGAGAGAGTATTGAAGATAAGAGTTCCAAGAATGAGGTGTTTCAATGTTTAGATGTCAGGGTGATAACAAGGCATCAGCAAAGGAGACTGGAGGCTGAGAAGTGGCAGCCAATGAGACAGGAGGCAATCTAAGAGAATGAGATGTCCTGGACACAAAGGGAATAAAGTGCCTCGGAGGAGAGGTCACTGTCAAATGAAGAGAGGTCGAGTGAAAATGCTGACTGACCTTTGGATTTAACCATGTGGATGCCTTGACATGAGCAGTTGAAGTGATGCAAAGGTGAAGAAAACCCCCTTGGGGTCTGTTCAAGAGAGAATGAGAAGAAAGGAATTTGGAGACCGCAAATATTAAACATCAACAACACACAGTCTATTTCTATGGGTTTTGCAACAAAAGGGAGCAGAGAAATGGGCAGTAGGTAGAAGAGGGATGTTGGGTCAAGAGGTTTTTTTCTTTTTGTAAATTGAAATTTGTAAGTTGATGGAATGATCCCATGGAGAGGGGAGGGGAAACTGATGATGTAGGAGAGCGAAGGCAGGATTGACGGAGCAATGTTCCTGAGGAGGCATGCAAAAACAACAGATGTCTGCTACAAAAACATATGGGAAATTTCAGAAAGCTCAGATTTTCTAAAAACCCAGAGTAAAGATAAATATGGTCCTGTGGCTCTGAAGTTTGGACCAATTACTGGCCAGAGGGGAAGGGCAATTAGTACAGCATTGTGTCTGTCTTTCGAATTTAGCCTCGGGTCCAGCCTCCTTAAACAGATGTGAGAGTACTAGGGAGAGGGGAATGTAAGAACTGAAAGCTCTGTTTCGATAAACTATGTAAGATACTAGGATCACAAGACAATTTTATTTTGTTACTGATCTGCTGATGCTAACACAGAAAGGAAAAAAGTATTGATCCCACTTAGGTGTAGCACAATCTCAGTACACTCAAGACTCAAAAAAGTACCTTCCCCCCAACTTGAACACTCAGTGGGTCTGCAATGGAGACAGCCCTGATGGCTGCAGAAGCACCAGAGGCCAGCCCTCATCCCTCTGCAGCAGTGGGAACCAGGGCAAGAGTGGGCAGGATTTTGATAGTTTATAGCTTCCGGACTACTTAGCGTGGACACAGCACTCTGGTGGTGGACGCCAGCATCAGTGGCAGCAGTCAGGTGCTATCAGATGACTTCACGGGAAGCAGAGGTTTGTGCAGGAGACATCACCAAAGCAGGTCAGAGAAGAGAATCATGGCACACACAGGTGATAGCTCTACAACTTGTCTATGAGCTCCTGTACCTTACAAACTAAGAGCCTCCCAGAGACAACTGGAGGAGACTTCGGGGGTAGCTACAACTATAATAGAGAGTTGCGCTGAAACTAATACATAAAATATTATTTTATTACTGTTAATAAGGTTTCATTTTATCTTTAGATTGGTGTGGCTAGAGAAACATGGGTTATAAGAAATTACAATTGCATACAAAGCTGATGAGGAAGAAAATACTAAAGTGACACGTGCTGAAAAGAATGGGCTCTGTTGAATATTTGCTGGTGATTGAAGAGGCACACACAACCAAGGACTCATATGAAGAAAAAAGCCCAGGAAGGGATAAAGCACAGAACCAGCTAAGGTTAAGGATAACAAAAACAATTGCAGGTTGTTTTTTTTTAAATTATGTTTGGAGGAAGAAAATGATGTAATACCAACAGATGGCAGAGAAAGTGTAACTACTTAACCATTGCGTTACTTCTTTTTTTTTTTTTTTTTTTCTAATAAAGAAAATGGCCTTCGAAGTGGGAGGCAGAAAACTGAGTAGGAACTGGTCTGGGCGGTATGATTATGGGTGATCTTCCTCGTTATTTCTACTTTTCTCTACTTTCTGAAAATTTGTAGGATGACTTATTACATTTTTCTAGTTAAAAAAATCTCTTACTATTTTATTGAAAAACAAGGAATTAATATTTGATGTAGGTAAAAGATTTAGTAAGACATCATCACAGTGCAGTTTAGGTGATGCTGAGTCCACAAACCCAGGTGAAGTACATCCTAAAGCAACACGAGGGTGGGACAACAGCTGATAATCTTTAAGGCACCATGGAGAACCAGATAGTTGCTACATTGTATCTAATGGTTTCTATAGTTTATAAAGCAACTTTATATGACTAATATTAAATAGCATTATCTGCCACGTGCTAGGCATTGTGTTAGACCAGGGATCGGCAAACTACAGCCCCCAAGCCAACTTCAGCTTACTGCCTGTTGTTGTGCTATGAATGGTTAATTAAATGGTTTGAAAAAAATAAATCAAAAAGAAAACTTTCATGGCATGTGAAAATTATAAGAAAAATCAAGCTTCAGTGTCCATAAACAAAGTTTTATTAGACCATAACCATGCCCATTTTTTTTTTACATATCATCTGTGGTTGCTTTCATACAATAATGGCAGGGTTGGGTAGTTGTGACAAGGATTGTATGGCTTACAAAGCCTAAAATATTTACTATTTAGTACTTTACAAAAAAATTCACCCATTTCTGGGCAAGACGCATAGCTGATGTTATCTCTAATCCATAGCAACTGTGAAAGTTTATATTTCATTTGGTCGTCTCCAGATGCAGCCCTGGGAGG
This sequence comes from Indri indri, assembly GCA_004363605.1. Lineage (NCBI taxonomy): Eukaryota > Metazoa > Chordata > Mammalia > Primates > Indriidae > Indri > Indri indri. The sequence goes on along the minus strand of RJWJ010021813.1, from coordinate 15,463 downwards.
CGAGCTGGGAAGCCAGTATTATCCCTAGCATAAAACTGAAGCTCAGAGCCTTTCAGTGACATGCTCAACGTTCCAGAGCTCACCTGGGACTCATGTTGGTTTTCTGTTCCCAAAGCCCACGCCCCTTATACCACATCATACAGCAAAAAGATTGATAATTGTCAAATGTTTCACTTTTTTTAATAGAGAAAAAGGTACTCTCAAAATTTTATTCTTATGAGTTTTATTTTAAATCTCAGAAAAAATTAAATTGTAAATGAGTGGCTATAAAATGTAAGAAAAGAGAGTATTCACTAAGAATACTTTCCTACTTTGATCATGTTTCCATACTATAAAATAGTTCATATAACTAAATCAATACATAAGAAATAAAATTATAAACAACACTTATTTCTGTATAGTGTTTTACAGTTTTTTAAAGCACATTTTATATGTACTATTTTATTTGAGATCACAACTCTGTCAGCTTGGCAAGGCAGGAATCATTAGCACTGTTTTGCAGACAATGCTTAGAAAGATTAAATGGCTTATATCTAAAGTCATAAAACTAATTAGTGACAGAGCCAGGACTTGAACCCAAGTCTTTCGACTTTCAATTCAGTGCTCAGGGCATAATAAAATAGCTAATATTTATTCGATTCTTAATGTACCAGGAACTGTTTTAAATGCTTTACCCATATTACGTTATTTGAGTTTCACAATGACACTATGAAATATGTACCATAATTTTTTCCATTTTGCAGATGAAGAAACTGAGGCACAGAGTGGTCTAGTCACGTGCTCAAGACCACAGAGCTTACAATAAGTGGTGAAGCCAGGATCTAAATTAGACCACCTGGCTCTAGAATCAGATCTCTGAATCACTACAAACTCTGCTTGCTCCCAGGGCATCTGACCCAGCGTTCCTGATGCCATTCTGAACCAATTGCAAACCTGTGTGCTGGATGAAAATGTAGTTGGGTGACTACATTATTGACTGAATAACAATACTAAGAGGTCTTCAGTATCCTGAGTGGGAGCTCTTCAAAGGAAAGGGATTGGTAGTGGAGCCTTCAGTCATTTGTTAGTTTTTTGCCTATGGCATTGCATTGCAGGTTACAAATGCAAGTACGTGGATTTACGGATTGTATTATCTGCTTTTAACTAAGTAATCCTCTCAAATGAAAGGACTGCCTAAAAGGATCCCTGAAAAGAAACTGTGTGGTGGACAGTTTATATTTTCAGAGACTAATTTTCATGTTTTAATCATCAGCAAGACGATGGCAGTGCCACTACCTGTAAATCGAGGGGGACTCCTTTGTGAGCTGTGCTGAGATAAAAGCAATTGATAATCTAAGCGAATCTAACATATGTAGTCTCATTGCTCTCTCTCTAGAAATAAAATTAATAATATACAAAATGATATAAATTCATTAATAAAAATAATTTTGCAATCAAAACAGTGGGAGAGCATTGATGTACAAAGTATAGCTGAACTTTCGGGCAGGGAGCTGGATCATTGAGTTCAGCAAATACCAGCAACATTCAGTTAAATGTGTCTTGTTTATATAATCTATACAATTTCTATTTTCCCTTTGTTTTGTAAATATTACAAGCAGAATGCATAATCCAGGTATTGTAATTGACTCCCTTGAAGTCATTTGCAGTCATTCTAAACTGGTGGTTCAGAGTATGGTCCTAGGACCAAAAGCATTAAACATTACCTGGAAACTAGTTGAAAATGCAGATTTTTGGACCCTACCCCAGATCTACCAAATGAGAAACCCTGGAGGTGTGAGGCTGAGCACTCTATGTTTAAGCAAACCCTCTAGGTGATTTTGTTTATAGCTTGAGAACCACACATTGCCCAGGTCTAGAATAGTTAAATTAGATGTAGCTGGAAGGATAAGCAGGTGTTCTCAATACTCAAAGATAATTAGTATGATAAAGGCTATTTAAAGTGAATCTACTTAAGACCACAATTGTACGATTTTTTTTTTTTTTTTACATTTTTTATGTTCTCCTTTCAGAAGCTATGAAAACAGTTGTATAGTCTTGTTACTCAGAGTAAGGTCCAGAGACTAACAGCATCGGTATTCCTGGGAGCTTGTTGGAAATACAGAATCTAGGGTCCCTGCCCCTACCTAATTGAATTAGAGCCTGCATTGATAAGATTTCCAGGTGATTCCTATATATATTAACATTTGGAAGCTCAGTTATAGAAAATAGTTTATAAAATGTTTGGGAATTTACTTTGAAAATGATATTTTGGCCTTTTTTGGGACAAAATTGTATGATAGTATGATAACATTCTTCAACACTTTATGTTTAACTTCCGTAGTAATATCATAACTTTTGTGACAAAAATAATTTGAGGGCTTCATTATTTTCCAAAGGGCTTCTTTTCATGTTTGATAATCAAACCATTCTCTTTTGAAGTGCCTAATTATCATCTGTTTATTTTCTCTTAGTAGATAAACATCAGGTTCATCACTTGTCAGTGGCTTTTATGTGACCCAGTAGTTTTCCAACATTATGTTCACTGATTTCATCAAGCATATCTTGTTTTTAAAAACCAGCAATCTACTTAGAGTCAATTTCCATTACATTGGTGATAGTTATATACGACATTCTGGGAACAGCTGCCTAACAAGCACATTGACAGGATGGGTGGGGATGGGAGCTAGTGTTAAGCTAGATGATGTTTGGGTGGGGATTTTTAGACCCTACTCCAGATCTACCAAGTGAGAAACTCTGGAGGTGTGAGGCTGAACAGTCTATGTTTAAGCAAGCCCTCTAGGTGATTTTGTTTATGGCTTGAGAACCACACATTGCCCAGGTCTAGAATATTTAAATTAGATGTAGCTGGAAGGATAAGCAGGTGTTTCTCAATACTCAAAGATAATTAGTATTGTATAAAGGCCATTGAAAGTGAATCTACTTAAGACCACAATTATACGATTTTTTTTGTACTTTTCGACCTTACTTTGAGTAACAAGACTGTACAATTGTTTTGATAGGTTGTAAAAGAAGAATGTAAGAAATGTAAAAAAAAATCATGCAAATTTTATAAGTGGTCAGGTTATGAGGAATATGTTCATATTGTGATAATTACTGCTTTCTTGGATAATATCATAACTGGGCACACAGGCTAATGAAAACTCAGATAGCAATGACGTAAATGTTAAGGTGATTATCTCTGGGCAGTAAGAGTCTAGGCAATTTTAATTTCCATCTTTGTGCTTATCTGTAATTTCTAAATTTTCTAGAATGAATGCATGTTATTTTTGCAATCAGAAAAAAAAGTTATTTAATATTTTTAATTGAGGTGTAAGTTACATTTGATAAAATGTACAAAGATATAACATGTTGAGTTCAGAGTTGCAATAACTGTATACCCATATAACCAATCCAAACAAGATATGAAATATTTCTATCACCCTAAAGGTTGCTTGTGCCCTTTTAAACCAGAAATTACCCTAACATGGCGCTACTTCTGTAATATACACACGACCTCCAATGCTTTCTTACCTCTAGAGTGGTTTCAGTGTGCTACTCTGGAACAGCATATTATATGCAGAGTTTGGCAAATACACATTTTTGCTGGCCTCAAGTATAGAACTTAGGTACACAGAGGTAGTCAATGCTGCCTTCTGCATTTCTTTCCATATACCGCCCCGCTTTGTGTATTTCTAACTCATCTTTGAGCAGAAAATGAGAAAAATGTTTTCTTTCCGTAATTTCCCCTCCCCCAGGACCATCCCTTTTTCTTTTTGTTGCTTCCTGCTTTGAAACAGCTACTGTGCTTCTAGCAGAGGATTCTATTAAGATGAAAGCTTTGTCCTTGCCAAGGCAGACAAAGGGCTCTAAACAGAGTCTGCTTGCCAGCGTCTAGGGGAAGTACTATTCCATCACACCCGCTCTCCCAAACGTGCCCCCACCAACGCCCACATTTGCCTCCCAAATATCTCTTACTTATTGCTCTGGTTTATGGTAACAACAAACTCAGTAAAAATAATGCTAATTAAAAGTTAATAATGTTTCAAATACACAAAGAGTTTTCATAAAGGTTATCTCATTTTGTTAGGCTCCCCTGCAAAGCCCCTTGAGTTCTGTGGGGAAATTCATTCCTTTGTTCATTCATACACAGCACATATTTGTATATGCATGGATACTATGAGCCAGGCAAGATACTAGGCACTATGAAACAATAGCTAAAAAGGAATAGTCCCTCACAAAGCTTATTGTCTAGTGGAGGAAATAAGTAAATAGGCAATTGTGATTCAGAATGTACCAATTTGTGTATACATTTATTGAACTCAGGCTTATTATAATGCTACTGAAAAGCTGGAAACAATCTAACTATCTAACAACAGGAAGATGTTAACATTATTGCACAGCTGCTTAATGGAATGTTTTGTGGCCATTAAAAGGTATTTTGGGGGAAGATATATTTGGGAATATATTAATGATTTAATTTAAATGAAATGTTTTGAGAGGGAGAGAAGGAGTGAGAACCAGAACAGTAACTGCAAGGAATATATTAAAAAGTTAAAAAGGTTTATCTCTGCGAGGTGGGATTTTTCTCCTTTATGAGATTCTGTATTTTCCTAATTTCCCATGAGAAGCATGTGGTCCCCCAAGAGATCTTAGTTTTACAAGTGGAATTAGAAGTGCACGAGGCATCGACACCATCTTCAGACAATGGGACCAGCCAGCCTCCTTGTCCTCTGGTGGGACAATTCTAAGCTGTGGTCCAAACAGTTTTTCAGAACGTCCCTGGTGGGATTGAGCTCATTGACATATTCTTTAATGGCTTTTCTCCCTTTCCTGTATCTCTTGCCCACATACTTACTCTACTTCCTAGAATCACTTCCCCAAAAATCTTCCTGCACCAAGACTTGTCTCTCCATAATGAATCTGATGTTTTGATTTTCATCTATCTGACTCTTACGTCCATCTCTCAATTGATTATGAACAACCTCTTATTATGAAATATGGAGATTTAAGCCTCTCTCACTACCTACCCCTTTCCACTCATACATACATGCTTTTCCAATCCACATGCCTCAATTATAGTTGTAAATTAGTATTAAATAATTATATTATTGTGACCATAAGTATGAATCTTATCTGATCCACACATGTACTACATTACACTTCATTCCTGGACAACAACTGTTGTCTGTAACGCCCCTCTGACATGGCCAAACACATCTGACAATCTATCAGTCCCGTTTTTCTTTGGCGATATTGCTCCTGCCTCCTGCTCCAGCCTAGACTGGTTGCTGCCCGACCTGGTACCCATGTTCTTCCCTTCACCACCATTCTGGAATGTTCCTTGGCCTTTCTCCAGTGGGACCCCAGTTTCCTCTTTCTTAATTTACTCCCTTATTTTAGTGGGGCCAATAGCTCCCAGGAGCTTTCTGGGAAGCAGGTATGGGAGGTAAATTATTTGAGCCTTTGCATGTTATGTAGAGTTTGGGCAGGTACAGGATTCTACTTAGAAATTATCTTCCTTTAGAATTTTGAAATTTCAATCAATTGTCTTCTAGTTTCCAGTGGTTGCTACTTAGAATTTTGATTCCATTCTGATTCCCAATCCTTTGTGACCCCCATTTTTCCTTTCCAGGAGCTTTTCATACATATATCTTTTAAAATCCTTGGTCTTCTGAAATTTCATGATGTTGTTTCTTGGTTTAGGTTTTTTGTAGGACTCTAAGTGAGATCTTTTCATCTGAAAACTCATGTCAATTCTAGGAAAATGGCTTGTACTTCTCTAATTTTCTTCCTTTCAAATTCCATCTGTTTGTCTTTTTGTTCTTTCTAGGAAATTCACTTGACCATATCCTCAAGCTTTCTTTTGATTTTTGATTTCTATTGTCTAATTTTTTAATGTTCAATACCTTTTTACTGTTCTCTGAATATTCCTTTTAAAAATATCTTCCTACTTGGGAGGCTGAGGCAGGAGGATCACTCGAGCCCAGGAGTTTGAGGCTGCAGTGAGCTATGACTATGCCATTGCACTCTAGCCTGGGTGACAAAGCAAGACACTGTCTCCCCCACCCAAAAAAATGTATACCTTATTTTTTATCTTTCTAAAGACATTATTATAGTCTTTTGCTTTATGTCTTCTTTTATTTCCTGAAGTATCTCTGAGTTCTCTCAGAAGTTGCTTAGGCTTTCATGTTAAAAATTTTCCTCAAAAATCTAGTGATCCTTAGTTCTTACTTGAGTGTAAGGTACTAAAGTGCTGATAGGAGGTCCTGTTTGCATGTTTGGGCCTTGTCTGTATGTGTGTGGACTTCATTATAGAGTAATTAGGCAGAAACTGGGTGGTTTGTTGGGGACTCTGAAGTGTCCATTTGTGAAGCTGTTTTCTGTTAGAATGGCCAGCTTTCTTACAAAGGCGATCATCTGCCTTCTGCCTGGGGAATATACATCTAGCTTTCAACAGTCTGCAAGCCAAGCAGGAAAAGGGGTGTATTTGTGTGTGGGGGGCGGGGGACGGCGGGTCTTGCTATTCTATATTTGCACTTTCACTTCTCTCTCCCATCCTTTATTCCTTAGTATGGCCCTTCTCCCTGATCCTCAGTTGTGCCCAGTGTTCCTGAGATCAGAGCCTATCTGGTTCAACCACTTAAGAGTGCAAATTTACTTTCTTATGTCCGGGAGGGGAAGGGACAGCCACATAAGGAGAGGTGAAGAGTTGGGGAAAGGGGTCATCTCCCTACTCCTTTTCAAGATTTTTAACAAGTCCTTCTGTTTTAGGCCCAGTTGTATCCTTACCTCCACTGCGGTCCCTGGAGCCTCCAGTTCCTTAACCCCTCTGTGATTCTACAGTTTGCTTCTTACTGGTCATCTCCATGCAGCCCTCCTTTACCCCAACCCTTTCTCCCTCCAATGCAGACTTAAATTTCCATTTTCTCTGGTTTGCTAAGTCAATTACCACTCACACATATGTTTCTAGGAGGTGAAAGATTTTTCCCAAAGGGTTGTAAGATTATTGACTTTTACTTCCAACTACTTCACTAATATTGACATGGCATTTGCATAGCACGTTGTAGAGTATGTAATAGTTTCCAATGTATTATCCCATGTCATCCTTCCATCAGTCTGGTGAAAGAGGGATTATTATCCCCATTGTGCAGACTAATTTAACACTTAGTGCAGGATAGTGCTTGCTGAGTGCCAACCACTGACGAGCCAGCTTTACAGATGATAACCCATTTAATCCTCAAAACAATGATCTGACAGTATATTTTATGCTGCAGATGAAATGTTAAATAGCAGACTCAAAAAAGTAATTTTCTACTCAGATTGTAGATAAGGGATCAAAGCAAGCACTTAACCCCAAGTTTTTTGACTCCCTGCCTAAAATGCTCTCCAGACTACCATGCAAGGTAGCTGTCAACACTGAAGTTTATAGTAGACCAGTTAGACACGTCAGGAACGTGAGCTGATAGAAATTCTGCATCTTCTGATGGAGCTGATAAAAGGACTTAATATATAAACCTTTGATTCTATCTACAACTGGTTTCCCAGAATGAATTTTTAGATGCTATATTATTGGATTAAAAAGATGCTATATTATTGGATATAACCTTTTTAAAGGTTTTTATAAAATTTGCTAAATAATTTGTCAGAAAGGTTGTTTCCATTTAAACTCCTCCTGGTTTAGAAGAGGGAGTCCTGTCTCACTAGACCATTGTAAGCATCGATGCTCTTTATCTCTTGTTTTTCATTCACAGGTAAAAAAAATAAAAATTTGCCTTTTTTTTTTTTTTTTTTGATACAGGGTCTTGCTTTGTCTCCCAGGATAGAAATACAGTGGTGTCATCATAGCTCACAGCAACCTCAAACTCCTGGGCTCAAGCAATCCTCCTGCCTCAGCCTCCCAAGTAGCTGAAACTACAGGCATATGCCACCACACTGGCTAATTTTTTCTGTTTTTAGTAGAGACCAGGTCTCCTCTTGCTCAGGCTGGTCTTCACCTCCTGACCTCAAGCAATCCTCCAACATTGGCCTCCCAAAGTGCTAGGATTACATGTGTGAACCACCATACCCACCAAAATTTGCCTTTTAAAAAATTTGCAATAATTAGACTGAACACTTTTTTCATGTTTATTGGCCATTTGTATTTCTTGTTTTAGGAAATATCTTTCATAGTTCTTTTTTTTTTTAATAGGTGAGAAACTAAAATAAACCAGGACAAATACTAAAATACTTCTCTGGCTCACAGAAAAGATTTTCTTCTTAATCGTGTTTATCTAAAGATTTCCAAGAAAAAAGCCAAAATGATACAGTGAAATATTAAAACACAAAAATACTCCAATTCGACCAACCTAAGATTTCCCCTTTTCCTTCCAGCACTGCAGTCCCCAACCTTCTGGCCTGGGACCCATACAGGTCTGCGGCCTGTTAGGCCTCCCCCACCTCTCCGCCTCCCCCACCCCACCTCCCAGGAAAAATTGTCTTCCATGAAATAGGTCTCTGGTGCCAAAAAGGTTGGGGACTCCTGAGTTATGCTTTAAATTTAGCCATGAGACTAGCAACAAAGAAGCAATCGAGGGTGAGCAGCAGGGGAGGGAGCAAAGCTTCATCTGCATTTACAGCCGCTCCCTGTCGCATCACCTCCTGGGCTCTGCCTTCCCCCAACCCTGCCCCCATCTGTGGAAAAATTTGGGGACTACTGTTCTAGCAGATTCCAGTATTTATGGTCTATATTTCTTTTAAATAAGAGAAGAAACTACTGCTTGTCTATCTCTAGAAAGTATTGTTCACATTTTAATTTATGTAAATGGTGCCTGATACAAAAAAAAAATTTTTTTCTGATACAAAAAAAAATCCTTATTTAATAATATTTAACCTCTTTTGAATTCTTTCAGTGTTGAAAAACTCTGTACTTCACTAAGTAGCCTATTGTTTTTGAGGATTTTTAATTGTTAGAAAGTTCTTCATTGTGGTGAACTGAAATAGGCCTTCTTATAACATGGACCCACTGAGAGTAGCTCCATTCCCCGGAAGGGCGCTCAATGAGTCTAATGTAGGGTGCTCACAGTCCTTATGTAGGATGGATGAGGGGAGACATGGGCCAAGAATGTCTATGGATAGATTTCAGGGGTCTGTGAACTTAGGGAAAAAAATAACCTCTTTATTTTCACTTATCTCTAAGTAAATTTAGATTTCCTTCAGTTATTGAACGGAGGCAACAAACCACACTAGTATTATCAATCCCTGTGACTTTGTCAGTACAGAAATCACAGATATTTTTGTATCACATTCCACTTATCCTAGAAATCTTAAGACCTCACTTATGCTCTGTGTAACTCTGCAGTTTCAGAAGTTATTAGGCCTGCTGTTATACCCTATTATTTGCATTTATTTAAAAAGTTACTATATCCTAAAGCTTATTTAAAAAAAAAATTCAATGACTGTATTTCAGTATAATTGGTTTCTTTGTAATACTATGAGTTCCATTTGTACATTTAAAAGCATTATTCTAAGAAAGGGGCTATAAACTTCACTAGACCAGCATGGTATAAAAACGTTTAGAAAACCTTGGTCTAATCCTTTATTTACGGGTCAGGCCTTCAGACATTTGAAAACAGCTTTAAGTTTTCTAAGCTTTCTCTTTCTCAGACTACAAGTTCCAAGTATGCTATTTCAGGACACAACTTTCAGGAAGCTGCAGCCTGGGAGGGGCCAGCAAAGGAAACAAGATCCTCCTGCCGGGGAGATGGGGCAGGCGTCACAGGAACGGAGCCAGCTGCCCATGCAGGCAGCACTACCGTTCTGCAGCAATGCACGGGTGGTAGAGAGAAGGCCAACAAAAATGGGTGTATTTCGAGAAAGCAGTCCACGTGCCTGTGTGTGTATGGGGGTGGTGTTGACGGTGGTAGTAACACAAATCAGCTGAGAAGTCCTGGCTAGTGGACAGAGCTCAGAAGTGGAACAGAAATCACATGTGTCAGGCATTATGCTAGGCAATTTACAGACATTATTGGTTTTATCCTCACAGCAAACCAGTGTGGTGTGTATTATTTCTCCTAGTCTCTCTCTGAGCAAACCAAAATTCAGAAAACATTAAGATAACTCACCCAAGTTCACCCAGATGCCCAGAGAAGCAGGCAGAGAGGTGGACGGCATTTGGCACATTCCTTTGGCTGGTGAGTATGCTCTGGGCTGCAGTGAGAGGGTTTTGTCTGGGTGTGGCAGTGGAACTAACCAGAACCAAGTACGACTTTAATCCTCAAGTGACTTGGGGAGTTAGGCAAGATACCAAGAAGCACTCAGGCGCAGAAACAAAGCAGAAACTACTTATCAGAACTGGTACCCCAAATGGCGCCTGGGTCTCTACAACAAGGAGACGCATACACTGGCCTTTCACCTCTATGCCTTTTCTCTTGCTGTTTCTTCTGGCTGATTCCCATTAGACCCTCCCCCATGTCAGCCAAAGGCCACCCCTTTCCCCTTGGACAGACCAAATGCCTGTCAACTGATCACTTGTCTCCAGGGACCTCATTTGATTTATAATACCCTTTTTTGCCTTTCAGTGAGATAGTTTCCCCTCTCAACCTGGTGTAATTTAACAAAGGCAAGCAGAATCAAAGCATTTATCTTCAACTGAGATTGCCAGCTTACCTACAGAATCACAATTAAATGGCTTTAGCAAGAGTGTCAATGAATGTATTTCTAAATCAGTCTTTATTCATTTCAAGAAAGATACTGATAGTTAATCTAAAATATTTGACAAGGTGTTTTAAAAAGATGAATGGGTTCATCATGTACTTTTCCCTTCAAGTATTATGAAACCCATTTGTGCAAGTTATTGTTTAAAAAATATTTACTCTTTATGCAAAAGATTCATTGAATGTACATTAATGAATCTGAAATGGTATATAAAATTTTTATAGGATTCATTATATTATTGGTATTTGGACGCACCATAATAGTGACAGAATTTATTTCAATTCAAGAAGCATTTACTGAATAAATGCTATTAACAGAAGGTATTCCAGGAGCCAAATCAGTAAACAAGATATGCTCTCTGCCTTCAAAGAACTTTTCACTTAACGGCAGGGACAGACGTAATACATAAACATGTGTGGAGGTTTAAACAAAGTGTTATAATAGCAATGTCTTCTTTCCAGCTAGAAGGAAGTTTTTGCAGGGCAGAAATTGTCTTTTTCTTTCCTCCCTCCCCTCATTCTTCCTTCTCTTTATTAATTATTTAAATCTTTCATAGCATCTAACACACATGCGTCTTACTAGACATTTCTAATAAATGTCAGGTGAATGTGTTGAACTCAAGTATTCTCATCAAACATTTCAAGATTGTAGGCTTTAAGAATTAGCTAGCATAATATGGTGTGCGTTTAGGTGAACACTGAGTAATTCTTTTTGCAGATCACCACATGATTGTTTGTTTATTCAAATTAAAAGATTATTCTTTTAGTAATCTATTGCATTATTATTATTATTGTGATAGCAGGTTTTACCTTTATAGACAGTCTGAGTGTTACAAGTCAGATTGATTTCTCTGAGCTACAGTTTCGTCAGTGACATTGCTGGGATAGATGATCTCCAAGGTCCCAAACAGCTCTAACATTGTTTTTTATTATTTCAAAATATTAAGGGGGTACAAAGGTTTTTGTTACTTGGATATCTTTTATAATGCTTAAGTCGGGGCTTTTAGTGTGCCCATCACCTGAATAGTGTTCACTGTACCCAATAGGTAGATTTTTACCCCTCCCCCTCCCCTTCCCTCCCCCCTCCCCCTTCTTGATTTCTAATGACCTTTCCATCTCTTTGTGCCCTCGAACAGCTCTAGCATTTCTGTACTTCCTTGACACCTGTCAAGAGAGGCCTCATTTTGCTTATGTAGCCCACCACTCAGTTTCATAATGGTTATTTGGTTCTACAAAGGTCACAAGACCTGTGTAAGGAAAATGTCAAGATGTTTTAGGATGAACCCTATTATAACATGGTTTAACATTAAAAAATTGTGTGTGTGTGTGCTGTTGGTTAAACCAAAGTCTCTTTAAAATGCCCACATAAACTAAAAGCCTGCTATAACTTTATTAGCCAATTATGCTGGTATCTTTTCACATGATAATTCTCCTGCCTTCTGTTGAACTAAAATAATTATCCCACCTATATTAGCATATAAACTTTCTTTTTATTATTATTACTTTTTGTAGAGATAGGGTCTCGCTATGTTGCCCAGGCTGGTCTCAAATTCCTGGCCTTAATGTCCTACCTCAGCCTCCCAAAGTGCTACGATTATAGGCATGAGCCACCTCTCCCATACTATCTTTGGAATATTTAAATGTACATTGTTAAAATGTAAATTATATGTAGTTTGAAGACTGAAGGTTCTTTCTTAAAAAGTAATTCCTTTGAATTAAAATATTAAATATTTTGTAATAAAATGGGACATATATTAATACTACCCACTTAAAGAGATTTCTTCTTGGATCTCACAGAGCTTCACAAGTGTGAAGTAATGTGCAAAAGCATTAACTCTGGTTATTTATGATAATTCTCTAAGGGAAAGTAAAAGAATGATCTCGAAGACATCTTTTTGAAAAATTAAAGTTCTTTAATTATTGAGAGTTTCAGTTAAGTGCCATATGTCTGGGTTAAGCCTTAACCTTTCTTGTAATGCAATTAAATCCAAGAGAAAGATACAGGCAAAGACAAAGTAGCCCAGCTGAGATGTGTAATAGTGACTAGGGAGCAATAAGAAATGAATCTAGCTAGAGAGGCAGTGCCCAAGCAGCTCATCCCCACCCCCACGTTCCTCCAGGACTTACTGGAGCAGCCAGGATAATCCTGATCCATGAGTACGCACCCAGGATTACCAGTTGCTTACCTCTGCCTGTTAAAGGGGGTGTTTGAAGCTATAAAATATACAAATGTAATGATAACAAGAAAGTGTAATTACTGAAGTGTGAGTATGCCATAGGCATTATAAAAATTTAATAAGTTATAACTCTCTAGCAGAATAATTCTTTAAGACTTGTATACTTTTGTACCATTTTGCCCCTTATTGTTTTTCCTACCAAGCACTCATAAAAGAAAAGAACCAGTAAAAAAAAAAACCAAAAAACTGAAGTGGTCTTCAAATAATATTGTTATACAATCATCATTAGAGGAATAATAGCTCTAAAATATCAATGTGCATTAGATATTCCAAAGGTACTTGCAAACTCAGTGTGAATATCAAACTTTCTCAAAATTTGGAGTCCTAGTAATAACTACATATATTGTCAATTGAAGTAGATAAAAATATCACCAGGAACACCCCCCCCCACCCCGTGTAGGTCAGTGCTCACTGCTGAGTGTACTGTAATTATGTACACTAAATGAGCTACCGCTTGAGCTAATAATATCATACTGAGTACTAGAAAGCTGTAATTATACAACGACATAATGTAAGCTTGGCAAGATTTTCAGTATTGGGGAATCTAGTGTCAAATAGCATCTGGCAGAGTTAAAAACTGAACTTGGGGGTTAGAATAATTGGTCTAGACTGAACTGATTCAGGGCATTGTGGTTCATGCAGAATAAGTCATACGTTTATAAGATAGCCAAACCCAATGATAATAAATACATCTAGAAACAATGTGAAGTCTTAAATCACATATTCCATTACTTTAAAACTGCGGGCCCCAACCCCCTGGCCGCGGACCGGCAGCGGTCAGTGGCCTGTTAGGAACCGGGCCGCACAGCAGGAGGTGAGCAGAGGGCAAGGAAGCGAAGCTTCATCTATATACAGACTCTCCACATAGCTGGTGTCACCTCCTGAGCGCCGCCTGCCCCGCACCCACCCCCCACCCCTTCTGTGGAAAAACTGTCTTCCATGAAACTGATCCCTGGTGCCAAAAAGTTGGGGACCGCTATAAAAACATAAGGCATTTTCAAGGTGGAACATCTGCTGCATACCTGTGCACCATGCTAGGTGCAGGAGATTTTTAAAAATAGAAACAGGAGAGCAGGAGAGAATTCCTGACTGCCAACTGCTCACAGTAGCAGATAAAATTATGGCATAGGGTGAATCTGTGTTATCACAGGGATGTGTACAAAGTCAATGAATTAACAACCCACTGACAGTTCTGCTGTCTTTAATGAAGACTTTACATGACATAAGTCTATTGCTTGGTCTGAAAATGTTTCCCTCAAACCTCACGGTCTTCTCATATTTCCTAGCAAAATAATACAGGATCGCCTTCATAAAGTTGTTTCTGTTATGAATTTCTCCCTCCTTGCCAAACCATTGCATTTTATAGTGTGTCCTGCCTACTCTAAGGGCAGCAAGAATTATTCCGTTGTTATTCCATTGTCTTTCCATCTGGTCCAGGTAATGGATACAGAGAATTCTGTTCTCTTTAATAAAGGTCAGTCTTGGGGTCTCTTTTCTATACCTTAGTTCTGAATTCCATTTAGCTTACCAGAAGCTTTATGAAGAAATCTGCTTGGTGGTGTTTAAAGTATATATGCTCAACTTTTGCCAAAAGCATGCTTTTATTCTGGTAGAAATTACTTGTTGGCTAAGTGATTTCTTGGATTTTTTAGGTAGTGAAGAAATTTTCAGTCCAATTGATTTGATCATTTTCAGAAACTTGTTTTTAAAAGCATCTAGATTTCTTGTGAGTATTTTGGGAAATTTCCAGTATCTACAGTAATATGTATGCATGAAAACCTTGTCCAAGTTTATTCTGATAAAGCATAATTTGATTCTGTACATATTGTTCAGTTCAGGGAATGATGTGTACATTTTGATGCAATTAATCCCTTGAAGCTCTTACTAAGCAGTGAATTGTCAGGCAATGACAATCACTTTGACTTAGCTATTTTTGACAGGTCATTATTTATAATAGGAAACTACTCAGGAGATTTTTTTTCCCCCTCCAATACGTGTGCTTAGATTTTCTTCCCATTGTGAGTACCGGTGAGAATGTTCAGAGGTTGTTAAGTATGGCTATTCAAAGAAAGCCAAAGAATATTGGTTACTGCTCTGCTTGCTGAGATAAAGCAGTACAAGTGGTACAACCTATTTGTAACATAACATATTCCTAAAAATTCATAATTATATAGCCAAAAACAGGACTGAGCATATGAAAAGGTAGGAAAAGGTAATTATAGGTATTTATTTGGCAGAATTAAACAAGCTGATCATTGAAATGCAAGGCAGAAACTACCTGTGCCATTAAACTCGTCCAGCTAATTATTGTAATATGCTCCACAAGGATTCAATTTACTGTTCCTCTTGCTATATGTAGGTCATTAGATTATTGGCTTCTCCTTATGTGTTTCAGAGACAGTACACAATTTCTTTTTCTTTTTTGCTCCCTTCCTTCCCTCCTTCCCTTTCTCTCTTTCTCTCTCTTTTCTTTTTTTCTCTCCTCCTCCCCTCTTTCTTTTCTTTTTGCAGTTGAGATAATCCCAACAGAATCAACAGAAGTACTACAGATCTAAT